>JAGDYQ010000338.1:325158-406866 GCA_021962125.1 Bulinus truncatus
GTCGCTCTATATCAACAGTAAAGACAGGAAAGTTACTAAGAATGTACGTTATATCAATACTAGAAGTATGTAAACTATTGCTAATATGTTAATTGTTAATGCAACTGATTTTTTTCAAGAATAATAAAAACATAACAGTCTCTTTATTATTATCTATCTATATATAGTCAGTTTCAGTATTGAACAATTTGAGGAATTCGGGCACTAGTTGAGTCTACCTTATTTAGGAGAGGACCTTACTTTGATTAACCGTGTAAGAATTCAAGACCTTTAAATCCACCACATCATGTATGATGTAAGTGGATTAACAACATAGATATCTGACAGATATGCCATTGCTATAGTCCGGGGAAATGTAGCTGGCGAATTAAATGAACTATTTATCTATATTATCATTCTATTTTCTCATCTGACTAACCGATATCTAGAATGTCTACCTGACAGCAGTATTTCTATCTATCATTCTGTCAATCTATTCGTCTAGAATCCATCTGTACATTTTTTACATGTCAATATTTACACCGTACATCTGAGCACATTTAGAATGTTACATGTCTATCTATACATCGTTCTGAAGCTCAAATACATCGCAGAGTGCAAGCTTGCGGTAAATTCGGTATAAACAGAAATAACAAAGAAATGTATGAAATAGTGTAATATTAAATAACATATGGCTTTTATTGCCACGAACACCCTTGAACACAACGCATGCACCGCACGATATGAAAACTACCCTCGCTCGGGGTATTCCAAAACTGAACATTTTCGCATCCGTCAGTCTCCCTTAGGGTAATGGTCAAAGGGATACAACTCAATTTCAGGAGTCGACTAATCACTGTTTTAGTTAACTCGCTTGCTAGGCTAAAAATAGTTTGGGGAATTCCAAAACTGGAAATTTTCGCATCCGCCATAATGTGAAAAACAGTAAATAAGCAATCTGCTAAACATGTAGCGAACTCTTTATTTTTTAAATACGTCATGTTGAACATGATAAATTATAAAACAAAGAAGTACCAAGAAAAGTCCTTTAAAATATTATGAATGGATTAGGATTAGTCACTGGTATAGTGTGTGTGTGCAAACTATGTATAGTTTGATGTTAGATTCAAAGTTTAATAGTCGGGGGGGGGGGGGTTGTTTTTGTTCAGATTCTAACAGTGATGTTAACAAGGACACAAAGTGCAAGGACCAGGACCAGGACAAGGACACAAAGTACAAGGACAAGGACAAGGATAAGGACTTGCCTGCCAAGGACCAGGACAAGGACAAGGACTTTGCATCAAGGACCAGGACAAGGACAAGGACTTTGCATACAAGGACTAAAACAAGGATTTCATAAAACAATAAAATCCAATATTTCTTTAACAACAAAATTTATTTAAATTTCATGTATATACATGTAATGTAGTGCATTCAACAAAATCATAATGTTAGTCAATGTCAAGCGTTACACTTGAGGAACACAAGTGCCTCCAATAGTGAATCACTCATACGAGCTCTGTGTGGTCGTAAAAACAATACACTTTGTGAAAAGACTCGTTCCACTGGAGCTGAACTTGCAGGAGCGCAAGACAGTCTCGCCAGCAATGGCTGCAGCAATGAAAATTCCGGTTTCTTATATATGTCTGACAGTTTGCACTCGTCTGCATAAAATGATGATGAATTTATAACTTCCAGGTAATTCTGCAGCTGTTTCTCACTCTTAACAGCTGCATCTTCTACAGTAGTCTCCAACTTGTTTTTATAATGTGAAAAGAGGGAGACTCTGGCTTTTTTCGCAGAAGGTTGACTTTCCGAGGGAGCTGGAGTTGGCTTGTGCGACTCGGCTGATGTGGAAATAGAAGATGCGGTCGGCAAACAGTGAGCTCAGACTGCAGCATTGCTGTAAAAAACAAAAAACCGTTTACAACTATGTACAATTATACACATATGCATTAGGTAAACATTTTGCTTTAATTAAAAATAAATGAGTGACTAGCACTGGCCAAGTGGTTACTAGGAGCAATGAATGAATAACGTTTTAAAAAAAAATTGCCATAAACAACGACACAAATTTACAACTCCAGCATTGCACATTAACTGCCAAACAATCATAAAAAATAAAATCATCAACTTACCAGTTATTCGATGTCGTAGGTTGTCTCTCACATCTTGAGGTCCTGGGTGGTCAGCAAGCCAGTGAAAAGCATAATGGGGGTCTGCTGCAGATGCTAAGATAAAAATGCTGTTGTCAAATGCCAACGACTTTGAAGTTTGTTGACGAGTCAAGTGATTTGTCATATCAAGACGCTTGAACAGCATGAAAAACCTTTCATCCAACTGGCAAAGAAGTTCATTTAGGACAGAATGGTGGTACGTAACTTTATTCAGCTGCTGAGAAAGAAAGCGGCGAAGGCTGAAAATGGTCGGGACCACACAACTAATTGTAACCATTTTATCTCCCTGTGCAATATCTGTCGCCTGTGCAAATGGAGCTAGAACATCAACAAGTTCTTGGATTTGTCCATATTCCTTGGCTGTCATTATAAGATTTTCATGTGATGTTTGTCGCAGCAAATCCATCAATTTTGCCTGGTCCAAGTCGACAACTGCTTCCAGCTGTCTGTATACACTGTTTCAACGAGTGTCGTTTGTTGCTGGAATTAACTTTACCATGTTTCCACACTTGAAAATGTCCTCAAAAGCCGTTCGAAATAATGCACTTTGATGAACAATATTGGCTAATTTCGAAATTTTTGAGAGTGCTGATCTACAGCTGGTGGTCTTCTCAAGGCCACCTCGCACAACCAGCTGCAGTGAATGCAAGTCGGCTTCCAATTTCAGTCAGTGAATCAGTTTCCTCATCAGGCAAATCCTCCCACAGCTGATCATCATCAACATATGTGTCCACTGGAGGCGTTTCTTCTTCAGATGATGGGAAAAAAAGACACATGGCTTTCAACATATTGCTCGCGTCATCAGTAATCACGTGCCTAACTTTTCCACTCAGACTGAAATCATTCACTATTCGATCGAGTGCTTCACTAATTAATTGACCGGTGTTGATCCACGAAAAGCTGTGAATGTCAACAGCTGAGAGAATGGATCCCCGTACAGCACACTGTGCACTGTCACATCAAGGTATGAATGGCACCGACGGTCTGTTCAGATATCAGCAGTCAGTGCCACATCTGTGCAGCCCTTCAGCTTGACCATCAACTTAGCCTTTTGCTCCTCGACTGACTTTGGAATAACTGAATATGACAAAGTTTGCCGACACGGAACCTGGTATCTTGGATCAACAACTTGTAAGAACTGGCGAAACTGGGAGCTGTCAATGGCTGAAATTGCAATACCCAAGCCAACAATCAGATTATCAATAATCGATTGGGTGATGACTTTCTGCCGACTGCTGCTGGCACCATATGTTGTAGAACCACCCGCATTTGAATTAGAGGCACTACTTGTGAAATCTGTGATTTGTGACTGATCAGATGTTGTTGGTCGAGACGTTTCTCTTTGGTAAGATTTGTACTTATCCTCTTGACGGTTGGACAGATGTCTGTTGAGTTGAATATAAAAATATAAAATTTAGGCCTAAAAAAGTTCTACACAGGCAACGTGTAGCGTATTTTCACGTATATAACGCGCGCGCTATACACGATTTTACAAACAGCGCAACCCTCCTGCGCATTATCTACGTGTGCGAGTTATCTAAGGCGACTACATATATTCTTCAATCAAAATACTTAATGTATATTGTTTTTAATTACTTCTGTTGATAAACTATTGCTACTGTATGCTTGAATTTTGAACATTGTTTGCGATAATACGGTATTTTCCGTATAAGGCGTAATTAAAATTATTAAGAACATGTAGCAAGACTACTAAAATGCGTAATACTACTAATTCAAAAATCTGAAAAAATTACTACTGAGGCTAAACAAAGCACATTTACTTTGTAAATCTTGAAGTCACGTTGATATTGTCTTGAATTATTTTGCGACAAATGCAACATTTTGCACTCCACTTATTTTTAACCTTATCTTCACTAAAGTCGGTATAGGCAAAATTAATTACATTTGGTATACGAAGCGGAGCCATTAATTTTTTATAATGAAATTTAAAAAAAATCAATTTATATTTATGAGATTAGAAATATGCCGCCAATAATAAACCGGAAACAAAAAGAAAAGGAAGTCTAGAAATGGCAGCACCATAGATAATATATTATAAATACATGCAGAGTGCATTGCCATAGATTGGCATTGATTTTAAATATAGCACCAGCCTAAGCATAGCAAAAAATTTTTTTTTATTAAAAACCACAAAGCAGGTCCTTGTAATGTTAATAAGGACTGAAAGAGCAAGGACAAGGACAAGGATAAGGACTTGTCTGCCAAGGACCAGGACAAGGATAAGGACTGAAAAATGGTCCTTAAGGACAAGGACAAGGACAAGGATTAACATCACTGGATTCTATGCCCATAATGAGGATTATTTTCTTGTTGGGGATGAACTATATAAAATATGAACTTTATTTGATGTATTATTAAGTGTCCCTATACTTAAATGTATTTTGGCTACAATAATCTGTTCATGTTCTTTGGGGCCACTTCGAGTACACAGATATGCTAATTTTTTTTGTATATAGACTGATTGTCAACGCGTAATTATAAACCACCATATTCCAAATGCGTGCCTACCAGCCGGTCCGGGTGCCGCCTTTGTTTACTAGTATATATATAAGGGGTAAGACTAAAATATAACCATATATCGGCATATCATATTTGGTGAAGCTTTGTATCACAGATAAAGAAAATATGGGTCATTTTTGTTTTGCATAAAAAAAGTTCACCCTGCAATCGACACGAATATTTTACAACATACAAATTTTCAAATATTTCAATACAGGTTTCACCAGTACAAATAAAAGTGACATACTTATAATATTGACAATTGTTTCAATGTTACAATGTGCATTTCAATTGTGAATTAGTAGAAGAAATTTAATGTTCAATTTTTTAATGGACTTGCAAGTGGAAGTAAATCTTGTATTACCTTAATTGCACGCCCTACACAGATATTAGAACGCTGCGTTGGTATAGAAGTTGGATCTGTGGACCATTATGTCTTTAATGACTTCAAAGTCTTTGTATGCTGCTTACAAGCTTATGATAGTAGGATTGAAGCACTGGGCAGTGAACCAGATGTCAGCCCACGTACCACTGATGAAATCACATGCTGTCATAGGGGCCGTCCATAAAGTACGTCACGCTATTTTTGACCATTTTTGACCCCCCTCCCCCCTGTCACAAATCTCGGGACCCCCCCCCCCCTAAAGTACGTCACACTTTCAAAAAATGTGTTAATTATCAACTAATAAAAATTTAATCTAAAACTTAAAAAGCACTTCACTATTAAACTGCCTTAAAATATAAGTATTAAAAGAACTATCAGATTATTAAATGAGTTTAATAGTAGAATAACTAATTGTCAACAGTTGTCACACTTATTCTTTAAAACAGTAACTCAATCAATTGAATGTGAAAAAAAAATTGTAAAAATTAGACTTGACAATTATATAATAAACATCATTTATCTGCTACCTTTTCATTTACAATGGGTGTGGTCAACTTTGAGATAATCTTCCGATTATGCATTCTATTGACACAGGATAAGAAGTAGATTAGCGAAACTTGACCTCAACCAGTGGTTAAATAATAAAAATGGAAACAAAACAATGCGACTTAAAAAAGTACAAGATTGACAAATTATGTAAGCAGCTATTGTGTTATATAGAATATGTTTATAGTGAACCTGTGAATTATGTTTAATTAAAAAATATTCACTAGACATCATCCATCCATGGTGAAGTGAAGTGTTCATCCATAGTTACGATGGACATAAATCTTTCCCCTTCATCGTTTTCTGGAAGAATAATTGCAGACAGATCAACTTCATCCTCATCTAGCCACTCAACATCCTCTGAATGTGCATTTTCCATTCTGCCAATAATTGCCATGAGTTGTCTTTGCCTTCTAGCAGCGATTCTCAAAAGACGGAGGCGTTTTATCTGAGTTGATTCTGGAAAATTTTGGGTTGGCACATTCTTCTGCGCCCGAGCTCTGTTTTGTCCTGTATGTTTCTTCAACATTGTTTGTGAGGCAAAGTATAAGTGACGCACTTCGTAAATTCGATCAAGTATTGTAAGCTGGTCTGCAAAGATGGTCGATAAAGATCATATGGTTGTACTTCTAAAACTTCTGTTGATCTTGGCAAATGTCATCAAATTTGAAAGTTTGTGCCCCCCCCCCCTTAAAATATTTCGTTCCGCCGCCGGTGCTTTAATACAAACATTATTAAATTTTATTGGCATTCTGAACTTGTTTTCACTCTCTGTTCTGGCTTTCGTAGGCCCTTGAAAAGTCCGTAGGCCCTAGGCACAGTGCCTACTGTAAATTGGGGGCATTTGCCCCCTCCGAAATAAAAAAAATTATACCAAAATTTGTTTAAAATAAAATACAAATATATAAATAATGCGGTTTTTTTTAATACAAGTGATTTTTTTTGCCACCCCCCCCCCCCTGAAAGTTTGGTCTAGTTGCGCCCCTGTACAGTTATAAGGAAATTCACATATGAGCATACATACTGAAGAGATTTCCAAATTCTAAAGCAACATTTACTGGTAACATAAAACTTAATCTATGACCAATTGCTATATGATTCAAGGACCCCCCCCCCCCCAACTACAAAGATGCGATCCATTCATGTCTACCGTTATGGGACCCCTCACAAACTTAGACAACGGGGGACATTTTGGCAAGTTCCTCCCCTCCCCCCCCCCCTCCTTTCATTACTTTTCCCCGAAATTGCGACGGCACAGGGACAGATGAGGCGAGATATGACACGTCTCACAGGTACATCGCGACGTCTTGGAAATAAACTGCACGTCTGACCTCTGAATCTGTGTGGATACTGCGAGGACTGGATCTGTGTAGATACTGCGAGGACTGGATCTGTGTAGATACTGCGAGGACTGGATCTGTGTAGATACTGCGAGGACTGGATCTGTGTAGATACTGCGAGGACTGGATCTGTGTAGATACTGCGAGGACTGGATCTGTGTAGATACTGCCAGGACTGGATCTGTGTAGATACTGCGAGGACTGGATCTGTGTAGATACTGCGAGGACTGGATCTGTGTAGATACTGCGAGGACTGGATCTGTGTAGATACTGCCAGGACTGGATCTGTGTAGATACTGCCAGGACTGGATCTGTGTAGATACTGCGAGGACTGGATCTGTGTAGATACTGCGAGGACTGGATCTGTGTAGATACTGCGAGGACTGGATCTGTGTGGATACTGCGATGACTGGATCTGTGTGGATACTGCGAGGACTGGATCTGTGTAGATACTGCGAGGACTGGATCTGTGTAGATACTGCGAGGACTGGATCTGTGTAGATACTGTGAGGATTGGATCTGTGTAGATACTGCGAGGACTGGATCTGTGTAGATACTGTGAGGACTGGATCTATGTAGATACTGTGAGGATTGGATCTGTGTATATACTGTGAGGACTGGATCTGTGTATATACTGTGAGGATTGGATCTGTGTAAGTACTGTTAGGACTGAATCTGTGTAGGTACTGTTAGGACTGCTTCGCAAGCACCTTGTCATTTTAACATCTAGAAAACCATTTCATGCTGAGCGATTCTTGTGTTCTGACAACAACATTATAAAACAGAAAAAAACAAACTGAAATTGACAAAAGTATTTATCTATATATTTATCTATATATTTATCTATATATTTATCTATATATTTATCTATATATTTATCTATATATCTATCTATATATTTATCTATATATTTATCTATATATTTATCTATATATTTATCTATATATTTATCTATATATTTATCTATATATTTATCTTCATGTAAATGGAGAAAAAAAAATTCTAGATCTTGATGTAAGTTACCTGAGTTGGCAGCCCAGGTCTGACAGACACCCCCCCCTCGTGGAGGGGGAGTGAACGTGAGTTTGACATTTTTAACAATGTCCTAATTATAGTGACATGTCTTATTTATACAGTGACATGTTTAACAATGTCCTACGTGTAGAGGGACATGTTTAACAATGTCCTACTTATACTGTGACATGTTTAATAATGTCCTACTTGTAGAGGGGCATGTTAAAAAATGTCTTATTTATACAGTGACATGTTTAACAATGTCCTAAATATAGCGTGCAATGTTTGCCAATGCCCTAAATATAGCGTGCAATGTTTGCCAATGCCCTAAATATAGCGTGCAATGTTTGCCAATGCCCTAAATATAGCGTGCAATGTTTGCCAATGCCCTAAATATAGCGTGCAATGTTTGCCAATGCCCTAAATATAGCGTGCAATGTTTGCCAATGCCCTAAATATAGCGTGCAATGTTTGCCAATGCCCTAAATATAGCGTGCAATGTTTGCCAATGCCCTAAATATAGCGTGCAATGTTTGCCAATGCCCTAAATATAGCGTGCAATGTTTGCCAATGCCCTAAATATAGCGTGCAATGTTTGCCAATGCCCCAAATATAGTGTGCAATGTTTCCCAATGTCCTAACTGTAGACTCCCTGTAGGAAGTCCTCTCATGTTTTGAATATCGATGAGTTGATTTATTTACTCCTTCAGTCAGGTATAAATCGAGTCCAGCGGACATCAAAGCGAAGGATGCAAACAACCGATGACAGGTGTCAAGACATTTATTGCGTCGTCCGCCAACGGTTTCTTACGTCATCATTGATCTCTCCCCCCCCCCTCTCCGCCCCGTTACAATCAATGTTACCCATAACATCCACTGCTCTGATTGATTTGAATTATATCGATGTATGAATAAAAACTGATGTACGTCTCTCGATATATAGCATGTATGTATAAACTTGTTTATCAGTCTTACACAGTTACCGAATTAGTTATAGAAGTAACCCGATCTTCACTGTTTGTTTATGCTTTTCTTATAAACTGGCTTATTTGTCTTACACAGTTACCGAATTAGTTATAGTAGTAACTTGATCTTCACTGTTTGTTTATGCTGTCTTATAAACTGGCTTATTTGTCTTACACAGTTACCGAATTAGTTATAGTAGTAACTTGATGTCCACTGATTGTTTATGCTGTCTTATAAACTGGCTTATTTGTCTTACACAGTTACCGAATTAGTTTACATATGTTTTCTTATATTACTAGACAAATATTGGATGATACAGAGTTGATTGGGTTTCCACCAAAGTTCTGAAAAGTAAAAGATATTTTTCATTAAAAAAATATATGGATAACTAGAAAACACAATTGATCGAGAGAAAAAAAAAATTCAAACAAAACAGGATAAATTAGACGAAACAGACTTTGTGATTTAATTATTAACTTTTGTAACTAGAGTGTTAAAATATTCACTAAAAGTTACATTGATAGTAATTTAAGATTTAATAAAAAGAAATTAAAAATAAACAACACCCCAGCCTTGCAGTTGTTTTCCGGTGTAACCCCAGTCAGGGGAGATTATAATTGTCATTGCATCATACGAAATGTTTACTAAGTTCATCATTTAGACATTTCTGTTACATTATAATGAAATTTTCTTAATAAATTTTGCCACCTCAATTCAGTCAACATTGGAAATGTCTAAATACATTTTGCCACCTAAATTCAGTCAACAAAAGAAATGTCTTAATAAATTTTGCCAACACTATTCAGTCAACAATGGAAGTGTCTAAATACATTTTGCCACCTCAATTCAGTCAACAATGGAAATGTCTAAATACATTTTTCCACCTCAATTCAGTCAACATTGGAAATGTCTAAATACATTTTGCCACCTAAATTCAGTCAACAAAAGAAATGTCTTAATAAATTTTTCCACCTCAATTCAGTCAACAATGGAAATGTCTAAATACATTTTGCCACCAAAAAAAAAAAACACACACACACAAATAAATTTTGTCAATAAAGTTTTAAACATGTAACAACGATATATCAATAGTTGATATAGTTTTTCACACAACGATATATCAATAGTTGATATAGTTTTTCACACAACGATATATCAATAGTTGATATAGTTTTTCACACAACGATATATCAATAGTTGATATAGTTTTTCACACAACGATATATCAATAGTTGATATAGTTTTTCACACAACGATATATCAATAGTTGATATAGTTTTTCACACAACGATATATCAATAGTTGATATAGTTTTTCACACAACGATATATCAATAGTTGATATAGTTTTTCACACAGCTGCTAAAAAAAATATTGATGCTCATCCAACATATATCCCATTGCACTGATACAGACTTACTGAACTATTACCACATCTCTCTCTCCCCTCCATGACTTATCCCCATTGTACTGATACAGACTTACTGAACTATTACCACATCTCTCTCTCCCCTCCATGACTTATCACCATTGTACTGATACAGACTTACTGAACTTTTACCACATCTCTCTCTCCCTTCCACGACTTATCCCCATTGTACTGATACAGACTTACTGAACTTTTACCACATCTCACTCTCCTCTCCATGACTTATCCCCATTGTACTGATACAGACTTACTGAACTATTACCACATCTCTCTCTCCCCTCCATGACTTATCACCATTGCACTGATACAGACTTACTGAACTATTACCACATCTCTCTCTCCCCTCCATGACTTATCACCATTGTACTGATACAGACTTACTGAACTTTTACCACATCTCTCTCTCCCCTCCATGACTTATCCCCATTGCACTGATACAGACTTACTGAACTTTTACCACATCTCTCTCTCCCCTCCATGACTTATCACCATTGTACTGATACAGACTTACTGAACTATTACCACATCTCTCTCTCCCCTCCATGACTTATCACCATTGTACTGATACAGACTTACTGAACTATTACCACATCTCTCTCTCCCTTCCACGACTTATCCCCATACCTTTGTGATCTATTTTTGATATTGCTAAAATATCCCTTTGATTTAACAATCAGTTACTTTACTCCTATTCTTTGTTATTTCAATCTTCATCCTTTGATTTCTTCATGTATTTACACAAACCCTACTAAAACAGTCGCCATTATTTTTCTTTGTGTGGAATTTTTTTCTTGCCCGACTAATAATTGAGGATCTATTTTTTTTTGGAGTATTTGCACCTTGGGCACTTGGACCCGTTCTTGCATTCTGTAGACTTTGTAGATGTACTCTTACTTGCAATTAAAAAACCCTGTGTACTTGTACTTTTACTCAAACTTGCACATTGGGTACTTTAACTTGCACAATCAGTATTTGGAACATCTCTTCTACTGATACATGCAGTCATACAAAATAATTTCTTGCAATCAATGCAGTACATACTGACTAGAGACTTTCAATCAATGCAGTACATACTGACTAGAGACTTTCAATCAATTCAGTACATACTGACTAGAGACTTTCAATCAATGCAGTACAAACTGACTAGAGACTTTCAATCAATGCAGTACATACTGACTAGAGACTTTCAATCAATGCAGTACATACTGACTAGAGACTTTCAATCAATGCAGTACATACTGACTAGAGACTTTCAATCAATTCAGTACATACTGACCAGAGACTTTGTACTTGTACCAGTGACGTAAATAGCGTTAGTACTGCTCGTGGTGGACTGTAGTAATGCCGTTGCTTTTTTTTTATATTCAAACGTCTTAAAATCCGAACAACTTAAAAACCGAACTAAATATCTAAAAACCTAAGAATATGAATATGCTTTGAAATTCGAACGTCCATCGTGTTATTTCTATTTTTTTCCTCCCTTTGCTATCATGCTATTTATGTATAGTAAAAGTATCCGGTACTATTTATGTATAGTAAAAGTATCCGGTACTATTTATGTATAGTAAAAGTATCCGGTACTATTTATGTATAGTAAAAGTATCCGGTACTATTTATGTATAGTAAAAGTATCCGGTACTATTTATGTATAGTAAAAAGTATCCGGTACTATTTATGTATAGTAAAAGTATCCGGTACTATTTATGTATAGTAAAAGTATCCGGTACTATTTATGTATAGTAAAAGTATCCGGTACTATTTATGTATAGTAAAAGTATCCGGTACTATTTATGTATAGTAAAAGTATCCGGTACTATTTTCGCAGCTTTTTTTTCGATGCTAAGTGGATGCATTTTTAGTCCTTTTTTTTTTAAAAACTTACAAACAATGTATTACATTTACCATTCAAGTACAGGATGTCTTTAAAATGTACACACCAGCAGCGTCATAAGTGAGTGTCAATAGGGGCTGTTACCCCACGACCCGCTTGACAGGGCGAGGGGGTCCCTTAATTGGAGAATTTTTTATTGTTAACGAACAGTAGCGAAACTAATGGGGGGTGGGGGTGAGGGTGAGGGGTTGGGTGGGGCCTCCATCTAAGAGACGCCACTTATTAATATTGGTGACCGATGGTCTTGTGATAAAAATTCTCGACTGTGGACCTGAGGGCCACTGGTTCCATCTCTAGTGAAAACCAATTGATTTTCAGGTCATGGTTGAAGTCCCCGCTATATATCCCGTGTTGCCTCCATGACCATTGCACAATCGACTATGGTGGGGATGAAAGAAGGGCGCCATAAAAAAACCGTCCCGTTTAGTTGTTTATAGGATCTAAGAGATTTCAACTCATCCATACAATGACTTCACACACTGGTCAATATCAATATGGATTTGATAATTATAAAAAAAAAATATAGACAAGTATCACCATTGTACAAAAGATTTATGTTATTTTTTTAACAAACGCATCTGTGATACAACGGTGACTACATCTTTTTACTAACGCTTAGAGCCACTTTGGTTTGTGTTTCGTAATACGGCGTCGGTGGGTGACTGCTTCAAGGAATGATTCCGCAATACACTTCATCCAATACAATTTTATGGCCTTTAAGTCTGTCTTTATATTTTTACCTTCATCTTTTTTTTTGTCAATCACCGTTGTGTTACTTTCAAGTTACTAACATTTATTTATTTACGTCAAACAGTAACAATTCAAAGTATCTGATGAGACTGCAAAGATATTTAAATTTCACTGAATGACCCCCTTTTGATTCATTAATTTAGAACCGCTGTAAGAAATGAAATCACTGATTCCCCCACTACCTATTGATGTCCTCACGTTTAATTGCTTGTTTACAGTCTACGTCAGGTCGCCAATTCAGGAGTTCACGAGTTATACGGCTGTAAGTTGTACCAACTTACATATTGTATCAATGGGGTGGAGCGGGCGTGACAGGTGGGACCGCTTTGATCTGTGGATGTAGGGGAGAGGGTGCGGGGGTGCGGTACGGGGTGCCGTGATAAACTACACATGCGCCCTGACTGACTTAGTTGCTTGATGACGAGTATTGAATCTGCTCCTGGGACGAGGGGGGAAGCCATTTAAGAAATAACAGTAACTCTCACGATGAGAGTATTCAGGATTTCATCAACAGTTGTAGGACTTTTGTTGCTATGGATACAGTTTGATTCCGTCGATGGCTTCCAAAGGATAACATCGGGGAGTAAGTCGTCATCGTCTCCAAATATCTATCTATCTATCTTTCTATCTATCTATCTATCTATCTATCTATCTATCTATCTATCTATCTATCTATCTATCTATCTATCTATCTATCTATCTATCTATCTATCTATCTATCTATCTATCTATCTATCTATCTATCTATCTATCTATCTATCTATCTATCTATCTATCTATCTATCTATCTAAAAGTTTAAATCCATTATTCCTACTGATGTGTCTGTCTAATTATATTTCCCTATTTTTCTGGCTCTATCTAGCGGCAGGCACAGTCTGTGAAGACAATTACAGAAAATGTCCAAAAGGTACAGCCGTGTGTACAAACCAGACATGTGCATGTCCAGAAGGCTATAATGGTAGAGGAAGTTTCACATGTTTCCCTCGAGGTGAGCTGTGTGCTACGATCCGGTAGACTGGGTATATTTACCACGTAGTCTGAAACAAAAGGATGGTATTACACATATAGATGTTGTTATAAACAACAAACAGGTATAGTTGTTGACAGTGAAATAAATGATCGATACAACAAGTAGGTCATCTATAGATTTTTTTTTTTAATGTTTCGGTCAAGCACAAAGAACTAACATTTTAAAGTTTTATAAAGAAATAGAGAGAATAAGAGAGTACATATTTGTGTGTGTGTTTGTGTCCATGTGAGAGAGAGAGAGAGAGAGAGAGAGAGAGAGAGAAAGAGAGAGAGAGAAACAGAGAGAGAGAGAGAGAAAGAGAGAGAGAGAGAGAAAGAGAGAGAGAAAGAGAGAGAGCGAGCGAGAGAGAGAGAGAGAGAGAGAGAAAGAGAGAGATTGAGCGAGCGAGAGGAGAGAGAGAAAGAGAGAGAGAGCGAGCGAGCGAGAGAGAGAGAGAGAGAGAGAGAGAGAGAGAGAGAGAGAGAGAGAGAGAGAGAGAGAGAGAGAGAAGTAGGTGATTGAAAATTAGAAAATGTATTAAGCTGTCCCCAAATCAAAGCGAAGCGTTCCGCTGCGCTATTTCTCACGTGAGATTTTTCAAAGCGCGAAAAACCCTCGCTACACCTAAGCGAAGCGACCGTAGGCGTCAGCAGACCGGATATAATGATTTTTTAAATTTTCTTGTTGTTTATTTGAAGACGTCGGCAGACATTTTCTTCTTATGATATATTTTCTACAGTTATGGTATTTTACAAGTAAAAAGTGAAAAAACACTTACTTTTTGGTATAATCTGATATAATTCAAGTTGCTATATATAAATGTAAGTCTTATTTGTTAATTTTAAGACATTTATATCAATTTAAACCATGATTTTCATTTGAGTCGATGTTTCTAGGCAGCCATTTTGGATTGTTTACACTCGCGAAACGCGAAAAAACCCTGAAAGAAGCGATGCCGCGAAATTTCTCTGCACCACCGCGGAAATTCTACGCGGTTTGAGCATCTCCATATAAATACATTGCCGCGAAAGAGGGGCGAATTTCGCGAGCTACCTAGATACGCGAAATTCGCTTTGGTTAGAGGATAGCTTTAGTGTTATGAAGATGTTTTGATTTTGGAGATTTCCAGACATTGTCGTGACCTTTGTACTCGACACATTGTTCGCCCTGTGGACAGCTCCGAAAACCCGCAGCCCTCTCTAACTTAAAACCCACTCATTTTATACTATATTGTCAGAAAGGTCCCCCCCCCCTTCTCCCTATCACGAGAACCTGACATCACAGAAGAGACCAAAAATTGGCATTGCAACATGTTTAAAAAATGATCATTATAAAAGGGTTTTGATGGTTCCCTCAATATTGTATGAACATAGTGTCCGCCCCCCCCCCGTTATTATGTATTTCTATCAAACTGTTCAATGTGTGTCAACCAGGTTACAAACACATGGCCATCCTCAACGATCCAGTATTTCACACATTCACTGGTGACGCCGCCCACGTGAATTACCCCTGCAGGTACCCAGTGGCCCACTTCATCACCAAGTTCCAGTCCAAGCCGGACAGTACTTGTGAAGTGAAGGTAATTGCTGAGTATTATAAAGGGCAAATGCAGGGAAAGGATTTAGTAAGGAAAGGTCGCCATGTTACAGATCGTACGCTGAAATCAACCAAGATTGTTGTTTGTCTGTAAACATAGGACATATCACCCTTACACAAATTGAGTTCCTGGGTTTCGGTCAGTTTGACGAGGTCAACTTGACATATGTCCCAGCTGGTAGTAGAAACAGTATCAAGAAAATAATACGATCCTAGGGTGTGCTATAAGGGATATTGAAGTATCTTTAGATTAAACTTAAGTCTTTACTTTTACAACGGCATTTTCTATATTACAAACTTTCGATGTCGTGGCAATAGTAGGCGCCTCTCCAAGCTCCTTATGTACTAACGAGAGACTGTAGAGATAGCGTGGTTAGCACAACACTCATCCACCATTACTTCCCCAAACGTAAGTCAGGTGACCCATTTAAAGCTGGGTGGACTTGAAACACCTGGGAACATCATTTAACTCAAGGACGAAGGACTTAAATAATGCATCCACATTGTCTTATTATACATTAGTGACTAATTAATGCATCTACATTGTCTTATTATACATTAGTGACGCATTTTATGACTTAAATAAAATATAGCAATCAACTGATCATTTTTAGTTCAAAACAAAACAAAGCCAAATAGAACAGACTTGAAATAAAATCTTCAGTCCGTTTGTACACTATTTATGTAAAATGTTTAACATTGGTGTAGTCACTTGTTGACGCAAAGAAAATACATTATCTATAAAGTCCACAACAACCCATGTTAATTATTGTTTTTGTTTTTGGTCAGATTCACGCCTTCAACAGATACATCAGAGGTAAGAACTACGTCTACGGATTCGACGTAGCTCTCAATATATCTGTATACGTACCCAACAGATACACCAGTAGTATCATCTCATTTAGGAAAGTTGGATCTGCCTGCAATGGAACATACACGGTAACTGTGGACATTTCTTGATGATTCATTGATAGGTTTGTGTGACTGTGTGCGGGCTTGTATATGTTGTTAGACTGAACCAGTAATACGTTTGTGTGACTGTGTTGGCTAGTATATGTTGTTAGACTGAACCAGGGATACGTTTGTGTTACTGTGTTGGCTAGTATATGTTGTTAGACTGAACCAGTGATACGTTTGTGTGAATCTTTGCTGGTGAGGTTGTGAGACTTGTCAGAATGTATGTGTGTATTACGGGTTTGAATCTAAGCTGGGTGAGTTGCAAGTGTCCCCTGCGGAGACTTTGCAACAATTGTATTTCCTGATGTTTAAAGGGTTGAATAAATTTATACCAGCTGGTTCACTACGGAAGTTAAACTTCCCAGTCTCATGGTGGATATTTGATTAATCAAATATATAGACACAGACAAAAATATTTTCAGCTCAAACCCCACACTTCAGTGGACAACGCCGTCTTCCTTCTTTTTCCAACATAAACTGTTGCTCCACTACATTACATTACATTCACCATTAAGTGACACTTCAAGTCTATTGTATCACTAAACATCATTCACCATTAAGTGAAACACTTCAAGTCTATTGTATCACTAAGTACCACCCACCATTAAGTGAAACACTTCAAGAGACCTATTATATCACTAAGACCCATTCACCATAATTGTTCAAACAGTACGAAGAACAAGGGACACTGAAGTACGCTCCTGACGGACCATGGCAAAAGTTTTCCACTCCACTGGCTCTGGATATGTTCAATGAAGTGGTTCGACTCAGACATAACCCCATCACAAACTTCGCTTACCTGGAGGTGAGTAATGCCTACACAACGTTCCTACACAACGTGTCTACACAACGTGTCTGCACAATGTGCCTACACAACGTGTCTGCATAATGTGCCTGCACAACGTGCCTACACAACGTGCCTACACAATGCGCTTACACAACGCACATACACAACGCGCCTACACAACGTTCCTACATAACGCGCCCACACAACGGACCTACACATCGTGCCTACACAAAATTTCACGCAGGTGCTTGACTCTCAAAATACCGATTAAAAAAAATTGGGAATTACCTAAATACAGAGGCGGCCCCCCTCTCTCTGTTTGAACTCTCGCAGTGATATCTTAGTCTATTAGAGCCAGTGAAATCACACTCACTGTGTTCCACTGCATAAGGGAACTTACATATAGGCCAATGACATGCAATCTACCCGACTGGTCTACTCTGTGGCCTGCCATTCCGGGGCACTTGTTCCACTTATGTTCGCACCGATCGGGAAATGCACAGAGCGGAACCAGGCCCGTAGCCAGAGGGGGGCTAGGGGGGCTGAGCCCCCCGTGCATGACCTGAGCCCCCCCGTGCATGACCTGAGCCCCCTCCCGTGCATGATTTGAGCTTTTTGACAAAATTTTAATAATAACGGCTATAAAACATCAATCATTTTGTTTAGTAAATCAATAATAATAAAAGCTTAAAAGTTTATATTTTGGCAATCATTTAGGCTATTTATATATACTTACGTATATAGCTTATCTAATTTTTTCGCATAAAAGATTGAATCTTATTGAAGTTCAATTCTGGGTATTTTGGGCAGAATTGGCATTTGGTGCTTCAACAGCCATGTGCGAGAGCAGTTTCTCAACCCTCACATGAATGCTCACCCCATATCGCAGATCAATGTTACACAAGCGTCTAAGCAATCTTTTCCTGCTTGCATTTGAAAAAGATTTAACAGACAATCTGAATGCTAAAACATTTTTAGGTAAATTCAGTGCTAAACCCAGGGGCCCGTAGCCAGGTCAAAGTAAGCAGGGAGGCACCAATACCCAGCAAGGGGGCACCTTTACTTTTTCTTTATTTTTTCCTCTTTTTCTTCTTTTTTAAGTTGGGGGGGCACTCCACACCTAGCGGGGGGCACTCCACACCCTTGGCTGCGGGGCTGGCTAAACCACGAAGTTTGCAAATTTGAAACGTATAATAATATAAGTTCGCAACCCGTCCCGACGAGTGGGGGGGGGGCAGAGGGGCCAATGCCCAGGGGCCCGGCGAGTTTTAGGGACCCGGACTGAGCTGGCCAATCAACTTTTTAAAATATTAATATCAGCCCAAGGGCCCGAAATTTCTGTCGATGGGCCTGTTCGCAGCTTTGTAATAGTTTTATATTGATATCTTCTGAGGACAACTAGCAACTTAAATAAGTTAATAAAATAACATTGGCTTCTGACTTCATTTTTATACATATGTATAATAAAATAATAAAGTACAAACTCCGTGATTTCTGAGTGATGTTATTTAATTTGCAAATTTACTTTTTAGCAGAATTAATTTTATTTTAAATTGAATAATTGCGACTGTTTTTGTTGATAGATCTGTTCTTTGTTTTCAATATTTTATAAGAAATATCACACAAATAGCTAAGCTTTATTCATGCATCTTTGTCGTTCTTCCCGGGTTGTACGTTTAACCAACAGTATAATGATATAAATCAGGTATCTATTATGTAACAATTGTGTAGCAGAACAAATGGTCAATATATTTATAACAGGAATCAGAAATTGCTCAGCCTCAATAAAATTTTATCATTAAAACTCTTTACTATTTAAATTATTTTTAACAAAACTGCAACATGCCATGCATTATTGAAACGTAGTTAAAATTATATATTTCTAATTAATAGCTAAACAATTAGTACTAAAATGCACTATTCCAGATATGGAACTGCAAAAAATTTCTTGGGGAGGGGACTCACTGAGATCCCCTCCCCAATCCCCTCCTCTCCGTTCGCAAGCTTTCGGCGCTTCGCGCCTCCATTTTGCCCCCCCCCCCGCCCGCCCGTTATCGCAAGTTTAGGTAATACATCATTAAATTATCAAAATATTTTTTGTTCTAAGACCAATTTTCAACAATGAAAACAGTTTTGCCCCCCCCCCCCGCGGGGGTCAATGTTTTGCCCCCCCCCCCGTCAAAGTTGTCTAGATCCGCCCCGATCATTTCTTCGGCACCCCCCCCCCCGAAAAAAATTTCTTCGCCCCCCCCCCCCGAAAATGTCTTCGGCCCCCCAATCCAATATTCCTGGCTACGGGCCTGAGCGGAACTGAGCAATTAGTGCTTGCTCAACTTTCGCCGCTCCAGTGGACAGTTAAGCTTGTCACCCGCTGTCCCAACTTGAGAATCGCCGACTTCGTTCAAAGTCACGGATCTTGGCACTGGGGTGCCCATAGCTGTTGCTTCGGAGATACTCTGAAACAATTCAAGGGGTAGTGCCCTAGCTGTTGCTTCGGAGATACACTGAAACAACTCAAGGGGTAGTGCCCATAGCTGTTGCTTCAGAGATACACTGAGACAACTCAAGGGGTAGTGCCCATAGCTGTTGCTTCAGAGATACACTGAGACAACTCAAGGGGTAGTGCCCATAGCTGTTCGTGAAGCCTAGGACAATTGTCTTTTGAGGTGCCTTGGGCAAACGTCATACCACGAGGCCTGGAAGAAATGTTTAGTTTTGTTATAGTTAGGTAAAAAAAAATCCCTAAGAACGGGGCCATCGAAGCTCAAGGGCTGGGGCCGTTGTCCCAGTCGAAATCACTAAAGCCGCTTCCGCATACGTATTAACTCTTTCAATTCCATTGCATCACATTGATTGTAGGAACTTTATATTAAGGCAAAAAATAGAAATAAATAAACTTGAATTTCAGCTGTTTCTTAAATGTATACATCCAACTTATATCTTGAGCCAGTCAAACGGAAACAATGAAAATCTTCATACGGTTTCTGTATATGGTTTAACCATTTAATTAAGTCTGTCAGCAATAACTATCCGGCTGACCCACATAGTGTTAAGCAACAAAAGTGCAGGTTTCTGATCTGGCCAGTTTAACTATAAGCATAACAATGGCTAGTGACCCATAAGGTCAATTAAGGCTACAAATCTAACATAAAAAAAAGGCCCAAAATTAGACTCTCGTTTATCAAGTGATAAAGAAAGTTTGATGTTTCAAAATTAAATTTATTCAAGAGAAAAAATTTCAGCATCTTCTAGAAACAAGAATATCACGTGACATGTGGTAGGACTTTGTACATTTCACGAAAGATACTTGTCATTTAGTCACAAGTTTTGATTTTTTGTGAGGTAAAAAGCCTTAAGCCTACAATAGCCACAATCCGGCTCTGTTTATTTGTAGTTTCTGTCATGACTTCCATATGGTTTCTATAGTTACTGTAGCCTCGGTAATTGTGAGGATGTGTTGAATGTTCACAACAAAACTGTTGGGGGCTAGGGTACAATATAAAGTTAGGGAAAAACACCCCCAATTTAGTCATTGAAAAATATGTTGCATTAGATAATCCTAACACATCGATTTACAAACACAGGTACTTAATTTTTCTCACACTATTTTAACTGCATTTTTTTGTTTATATTACATCATATAATTCTTCAAACCGACTTTTTCTCGGACTTAATACATGTATCAAATTTAACGGTTTATATCTTTAAGTAAGATACTGATGAACATGAACAATGTGTGTTTCTTATACGTTATTGGTTGTGTTTGTGTCCAGGTTTTGTCTTGTGCATTCAGAATTGACTTCAGAGCTTACGACATCTGCCGGGATCACAGGCAGCCTCAGGTTCCAGGACTGGCTGTATCTGTCAAATCAGACGCAGGTTAGGGGTCTTTCTTTCATTTTTTTTCTGAGAACCTCTATTTGGTTTTAGCCTTTAAAATAATAGCCTTGACAATTCTAAAAATAAATTAAATTCGCAAGTTAAATTTTTGAAAAAAATATCATTTTTGTTAGGTTTCCAAACGTTTTATTTTTTTTTATATGCTTTTCAATTGCTGCACTTTCTGTGGCTTGGTTTGTCCTCGGATCTTGTTTTTCTATTTCAGTGAGAAGGTTAAAATTCGGCATTTGTGTAGATTCTTCATGACAATAAGCAATTTCAATAGTTTCAAGTCCAGGAATGAAAATCTCGTAGAATAACGAAGCTTATTAATGTTTAGTAATGTTTATAAGGGGAACAAATTCGCCTTGAGATTATCATGTCAACATTAAAAGTAAACGAATAAACAATTCAAATCTAACCAGATGATCTTTGCTTTTACAAGACTATGATTTTCACATAGAAACACATTAACGGTTCAGAGAATTTCATACCAGATATTTAATCTAGGTTAAGTTAGGGCGGGTGTGGCAAACTTTTTCTACGAAGGAAAACTTGATTGTTACCGGCGGGCCGCATATATATTATGTCTACTTCAATTGCAATTCAGAACCTATTAAAATATGAATTTAAGATAATAACCTTTTATTTTTAATTTTATTTCACATTCACGCTTTATTACACATGCTCATTAGATTTTTATTAATATACGAACATATACATGCATACGGGCCGCACAATATACTCAGACGGGCCGTATGCGGCCCATGGGCGGTAGTTTGCCCACCCGTGAGCTAGGGTATTTTATCATTGGCATTCTGATCCAACAATTAGTAAGATATGTTATGAATTTATTTATATTTGTTCACAAAGAAATTTGTATTTAGAAATAATCATGTTAAAATAAATACGAAACTTCGCGTCGGTGCATAAGTGTGCAAAATAGTGAAGCACCTTTTCAGTCTTATATAAACACACTGAGCTATGTTATAAACAGTTATAATAGGAGTGCTCACTGGGATGAAATACCCCAAGATAAGACAACCCGATAAGTTTAAAAAAATCGACAAATTTCTCGGAAACTCAGACAATAAAAAAAAAAATAGACGAAGTTGACTTCTTTTGTCTCATTCCAGTCAAACGTTGGGTCAGTGGAAACACATTTCTCAGTTTTTTCCCTGGTCATTCACTGAGGGACTTCGCTAAAACTCTGAAGATGTCTCTGGAGGAAGCGCTGCTGTTTTCTTTCATACAGTCTAAAGTAGAGCAGAATCAGTGAGTCCACCTACCTACCTACCTATCAACTGAACTACATACATATCTTCCCACCTACTGAGCTACCTACCTACATACCTTCTGAACCATTTACTGAGCTACCTTTTAAACTACCAACCTACCTATTTACTTACTTACCTACCTACTGACCTAAATACCTATACACTTACCTGCTTACATAACTACCTACTTACGACCTTCCTAATCTTCACCCCTGCCTACTGAGATGCATGTCTACTTTCTAAAACTTAACTATGTTAAAATCTGCCTGCAAATGACAACTAACTACCTAATTTAACACATTGGCTTCCTACCTAACTGCTTGCCTACTTATAAAACTAACTACATTATACCTTTCACCAAACTAAATACAAACATCTTACATAAAATGCATACTCACGCGAATACAAAACATACATGTACTTTCATACTTACATACATTCATAATACATAAATACATGAACATATACATACATATATACATTTCTATCCATTAATACAAGTAAAAGTATTAACCTCTGTCTTCGTATTGCTACGTCAGTTTAGCTGTCTGATTGGCTCTCTGGATATCTATATTTTTGTCTGGCAATATGGCTGGCTGATTATGGGAACGTTATGTCAGCGCTACATATATATTATTGAATTTATTCAACGCAAAGCAACATTGTGTTGTTCCAGTGTTGTTGCAATGTAATCATTGTTATCTAGTATGCATAATACATAGATCTATTCAGTGCTTATTTTTTTTGTAAAAAAAAAATAGGTGCCGGTACTCAGAGATGGATTGCCTAAATATTAGCTAAAACCCAGCGTTTAGTTTAGTTCTTATTGCGCACAATTTTAAAATAATTCAATTTTAACAAATTAATAATATAATTAATTAATAATAAACGTTAAAATACAAGAAAAGTAATGATTTTTCCCGCACATTGAAAAAGGTGCCGGTACATCGTACCGGTGCGTACAGGCGCAAAAAAAAAGCACTGGATCTATTATGCAATACAGTTTTATCTGATGACCAATGTAAGACCTACATCTTACTCTACCAGGCCCCATGGACCATCCCAATGTGATTCTCTCCACGAGATTGCCAAACGACAGGAACACAAACAGAAACTGGCGTTCGCAATGGGCGCCTGCATGTTTATCCTGTCCTCCCCTCCATTTGTCAACTGCTACGACAGAGGAGAAAACGGCAAACACGTTCTGCCGCTGTACACCAGGTGAGAGACAGCTGTCTTTAAATTTCTGAGCAGATTTTGTGTGAATAAAGTTCAAAGTTGAATGTCCTCCACGTACTAGATTTTTCATATTTGTATCATTTTCTTTTTTTTTTTTGTCGTCCTTATAACGTGTACACAGAAGCGGCCTTGTGAGTGAGGCCTGAGGTAGTTTAATAGTGAGTCTATTACAAGTCTGATAGGTGAGGCCTGAGGTAGTTTAATAGTGAGTCTATTACAAGTCTGACAGGTGAGGCCTGAGGTAGTTTAATAGTGAGTCTATTACAAGTCTGATATGTGAGGCCTGAGGTAGTTTAATAGTGAGTCTATTACAAGTCTGATATGTGAAGTCTGAGTTAGTTCATATGTGCGTATATAACAAGTATTTTAGAACGTCTTTGACAAATCTGATTTACTGGGCTTGAAACAAATCTTAAGTTTTGCTTCTGTTAGGTAAGGGGGAGTGGCTCTCTGACCCCAGAAGCTATTCACTAAGGCCTTTAATTTGGTATACATGTCAAGGACACCCTGTATTTGAATGGTGTATGAACTAAGTTGTTTACATACTTCAAAATTAAAATGCGAAAAAAACAAAACAAGCTTCAATTTGAATAAAAAAAAATACTACAATTATATCAGATACTTTCCCTGCACATAGTAATGTTATAAATGGCATAAATGTTATACATGTTATAAATGGCATAAATGTTATAAGTTATAAATGGCATGAATGTTATACATGTTATAAATGGCATAAATGTTATAAGGTTATAAATGGCATGAATGTTATACATGCTATAAAAGGCATACATGTTATACATGTTATAAATGGCATAAAGATTGCACGATCAGTAAGGGGAAGGACTAAAATTAATTTTAAAATTGAGAAATAACAAGTTGGATAGTCAAATTCCTAAGCATGTTTGTATTTTAAGGCATTTAAATAAAATTAACTCAGTTTCTACGTTGTTCGACTTTAAGACGTTCAGATTTTGAAAAAAAAAAGGGGATGCATTTTTAGTCTATTTAAGCAATTGTGTTTGTGTATGTAAGTGAATGTACTCATTATAATGACAATAATATTTCAGCTTTAAATTACAAGGTAGATAACGCATAACTTTTGTTGCGTTATTTAAATTTATTTGGTTGCTTCCCCTTGATTGATAAATTAAATTTAAAAAAAAGCTAATATTTATACATATGCTTGATACATTTATGGGCTGTTTCTATCCATAAAATCAAAGACAATCACAAACACATACATAAATTCAGTGACCAGACACCTCATCATACGAGGCATTTCATCATTGCAACATTTCATCATTATAGGGTTAGGGTTTGGCAACTGTTTCAACATGTTGCCGAAATCGCTCAGTATGTTAATTACTTAATTACACCTAGGCTACATGTTCAAATGTGCAAATTGTGATGAATTGCTATAATGATGAAATGTTGCAATGATGAAATGTCTCGTATGATGAGATGTCAGGGAACCCATAAATTCATTCATCCTATATCATATTTCCAGTGCGTACATTTCTTTGACCTCTGACCTATTGACTCCTCAGATGTATACGATCCTACAGAAACAAGTCTCTACCTGACTGTGATAACGCTGACCCTAAAGTCTGCCAGTGTGTCCAGCGGGTCAACAGCACGCCGACTCAATATAATTACAAACGAATATGTTGCAGGATCAAACCAGAACACAAGTGACACATTAGAAAAAATAATAATCTGATATCTGGGCCATATTGTCTTTTCTAAAGATATTTTTAGACGGCCAATACAAGTCAGGCTGAAATGTTTTCATATAAAGAGTTACTCGTATTTATAACACGAATGTAATTTATCGCAAACAAATTATTATTCCTTATGTTACTTTTTGTTGTTTAATTTCAATTAATAAAAAAAATCAGTCTGTCAATTTTTTTTTTACTTTTTTTGTGTGATGTTTCTTTCAGTCAATAAATAATAAGTGATGTTTAGTTGACATTGTGGTCGTTATATGGGCTTAATTAGATCTGGTGGATTTGTTTTGTACATTGAAGTAGCACCTAAAGTAAATACAGGCCATACAGGCCATAAAGGCTAGGCAGGCCATACAGGCCATAAAGGCTATACAGGCCATACAGGCTGTACAGGTTATACAGGCTATACAGGTTATACAGGCTTTAAGGCTATACAGGTTATACAGGCTATTCAGGTTATACAGGATATAAGGCTATACAGGTTATACAGGCTATATAGGCTACACAGGTTATACAGGCTATACAGGCCATACAGGCTTTAAGGCTATACAGACTATACAGGCCATACAGGTTATTTAGGCTATACAGGCCATAAAGGCCATACAGGCTATACAGGCCATACAGGCCATACAGGTTATACAGGCCATACAGGCTATACAAGCTATATAGGCTATAAGGTTATACAGGCTATAAGGCCATACAGGCTATACAGGCTATAAGGCCATACAGGCCATACAGGCTATACAGGCCATACAGGCCATACAGGTTATACAGGCCATACAGGCTATACAAGCTATACAGGCTATACAGGTTATACAGGCTATACAGGCTATACAGGCTATAAGGCCATACAGGCCATACAGGCTATACAGGCGATACAGGATATAAGGCTATACAGGCTATAAGACCATACAGGCTATAAGGCCATAAAGGCTATAAGGCTATACAGGCTATAAGGCCATACAGGCTATACAGGCTATACAGGCTATAAGGCTATACAGGCATACTAAACATTACTTCGTCAATATCTGATGGTGAGGTCGTATCCACAGAAATACACAAGTAAATTACTAACAGGAAACTAGTTTTTAAGAAATAATCTATAGCTGTAATAACTTAATGTGTTTTAGCAATATCTTCAAGCCCGATTTTCTAATGGGCGAAATAGCTTGCTGATAATTATGTATGCCAGTGCGCTTACTTTGCACCAAAATACAATATGGCAGTAACCCATGCTCCATGACGCGCTTCCGTTTTTAGACTTGAATGATAGGCTGGAGCGATCTAGTACTCACCGTTTGTGTATTGATTTGATTTGAAATACAAATAGTCTGGCACAGTGGTCGGCAAAGTGCGGCTCCAGAGCCGCATGTGGCTCTTTGGCTCATTTAGTGCGGCTCTGGCATTTAGTTTTATTTATTGTACTACTTATTTAGTTTAATAAAATTTAGTGTAATAAAAGTTTACTAAGCAAGCAGATTTGACTCCCAATCTTTTTTTTAATTGTTCTAATGTTCATATTTGGCTCTTTGGCTGATAAGTCTAACACATACATATCACTTAAAAAAATAGCAGTCGTCTATAAGGATCCCTTTCTTAACAAACAAATAAAAAACTACCAAAAAACAATCAATACCGAAACAAAGCAATACATTTAAATGGATACAAGATGAAGAACTTCGACATTAACAAAACTAAAGTAAATATTTTTTAATTTTCAGTATCTTTGTCTCATATGTTTTCTGTTGTCGCAGATTTAATTCTAGAGAATTGTATGGACAGTATTCAGTTTAATTCCACATCAATACATCACCCTGTGATGTGGCTAACCACATCGATACATCACCCTGTAATGTGGCTATCCACATCAGTACATCACGCTGTGATGTGGCCCAAAGTCTTTTAAAATTTCATTGATCAAGCCTCGAATTGGTCTTAAGTCATTTGAAATATGATCAATACAGTTGTGAGCTGGTTTTAAGTCATTTGAACAATCATCGATACAATAGTCAACTGGTCCAAAGTTATTTGAAGTATCATTGATCAAGCTTTTAACTGGTTTTAAGTCATCGGAAATATCAACTACTATCAAGTCGTAAACTAACCTTAAGTCATTTGAAATATCAATTACCATATATATTTCACGTTCTTGATTGGTTGTCGTAAAAGCCCAACATATTAGCTTGCCAGATTGTCCATAGAGCTCTCAAATATAGCTGGCTTATTTAAAAAATAAACTTTTTTTGTTGATTATTAAAATAAATAATGTTGTACCTTCAGAATTGGTTTATTTCTGTAACCACAGCATGTTAAAGGATCGTGTGGCTAGCACAATTGTCAATGCCTTTACTTCCACAACTACTGCCAGGTTCCCAATTTAAGTAGGGCAATGTAGCCTTGGGGACTTCCACAACTACTGCCAGGTCCCCAATTTAAGTAGGGCAATGTAGACTTGGACACTTCACCAGTGCCTGATTATGCTAATTCATCTTCCACTATGTTATTATTGCAGCTACCATTTATTTAATGGTTTCTTTGTTTCTGGTCTTATTGCCTTTATATTAAATTATTATTATGAAGTTTTTATAATGCAATTTTGTTTAATTTCTCAATGAATAAAAAATTGAAGTTTTATCTTTCAATGTTTTCATAAGTCAGAATATTAAACTCTTGAGTTTTATTATAAACAGTATTATCAAGTTGTAATTTAAGCAAAGAAAACTTTGTGAAATATTCGGCTATAAGAGTGGTGTATTTGTTTTGTGACGCTGTTGACATCTATGTCCTTGAACTTGATTGGCTGTACAGGTGAACATCTCGTCTCATTAAGAGGTACTGGATGAATTCAGCAGTTGAAACATCTTTAGCTGGACCATATTATGTTTTCCAAATATTACTTCTGTTGTTGCAATGTGTTTTATTTCTTGTGTTTTGTAAACTTGTTTTCAAGTTTTTTATCAATTATTTTTTGTATTTATTAAATGATTTTTTTTAATTTTATTTTCTGAGTTTTATTTAAAGACTTTTTGTTATATTGTTGATATATCTGGATGCTTTTTTTTTTTTTAAAAAATGTACTTTTCCTTTAAAAATTTTAGATATTGCTTTTGTATATTATAATTTTTATTTGTTTGTAATCAATTCATAGATTTCTAATAAGTTCATTCCTCTGTCACTGAAATCAGCACCTTGCATGTTGAATTATACAAGTTTATTTTGGGCTACACTATTCATTAATCTGTTGCCTACTGACATAACATAAATATATAAACTTTGCAACACACAAAAAAAGTTTCTTCATTTAGAGGTTTATAATTTTTCGTTTAATTTTTTTTTGTTTTTCAAGCAAATAATAATAATTATAATATTTATTTTTGAAAAGACAACTCAAGCACACTCGTATGTATCAACACGTTTTATTCAGCCTTTAACGAAGGTCTACAGATTCAGTTGGTGGGTAACAGAGACTTTAGAGCTAAAAAAAAATATCACAAAATAATATTGAAAGCTTCACGCACTCTTTAGAAAAAAAATCTATTGGCTGTTGCTATGGAGGCGCTCAAAGCGTCACTATAGCAACACCAAACGATATATAAAAAAAATTTGAAAAAAAAAGTGTTTTTGGCGCGCGTCGTGTGACGTCATCGTGCCTGTATCCAGCCTGTGAATCAAAGCGAAGGGACCATAAGCTTGATAATATTTATATATATTGACTGTTGTTATAAAGTTGATGTTATTCTTGGATGTTATCGTTTACAAGAGCATGTATGATGTTACTGATTGATTGAACACTGCGGGACCAGACATTGTATTCGTTTGACGCGATGATGTTACATTGAAAAAAAAACAAAAATAGAGAACAACCTTTTGTTTTGAGACACTTCGACTGGCAACAATAAACACTCCCTGACAGCTCACAAACACAGTTTGACTTTTGCATCCACAGTTTCACGCGCATTGATAGAGACACGAATAAAAAAATCGTGTCATGTTATTCAAAAAAAAGACAAAATTTATACACAAATAAAAAATGTGAAGTATTTTGCAAAAAAAATACTAATTATAATTTTTTTAATCATTGATTTCAAATACTCACTCCAGTCAGAGCGAGGCTAAGTGAAAAAAATAACTAATTTTATTTTGATCTAGGTATTTCCTGAGATGACAGGTCCTGTAGCCTTCGAAATTTTGATTTTAAAAAACAATGGTCTTCTTTATTTTTTTTTAAATAATATTTAATTGTCGACTTAAGTTTTAAACTTAAATTATTTGGTTTACTTCAGACCATTGGATGTTAGGCTAAAAAATGTATCAGTACTTACAATGTACTATTATCTTATTAAACACACGATTTCACAAGTTTTTTTTTTCAAAACAATTTACAACTGTTTTTAACAATTTGAAAAAAAGCAGTTTATTTACTATATTAAAGTAACAAATTTATGCGAACTTCACAATAGGAACACGAAATTTGATGATGTCATTTCAAGTCGACAGCACATTACTAGAGTTTGTTTTTAGATAACAGTCAATGGCACAGCAAAGTCCGAAAAAAAGCCATTGCGTGATTTGAATGGATTGAACTGTTGTTTCTTTTGAAGCTCCGCATGACGGATGGTGTTGCAGGTGTTGTTGTTGTGTGTGGGGGGTAATGTGGGGCAGAGAGTTCGAGTGACTTAGAAGCACTTGCGGTGGACGATGGATGGGCCGGACTCGTCGTACTCCTGTTTGGAGATCCACATCTGTTGGAAGGTGGAGAGGGAAGCCAAGATGGAGCCACCGATCCATACGGAGTATTTCCTCTCGGGTGGGGCGATGATCTTGATCTTCATGGTGCTTGGGGCCAGGGAGGTGATCTCCTTCTGCATGCGGTCAGCAATACCGGGGAACATGGTGGTGCCTCCGGAAAGGACGGTGTTGGCGTACAGATCCTTACGGATGTCGACGTCGCACTTCATGATGGAGTTGTAGGTGGTCTCGTGGATACCGGCGGACTCCATACCCAAGAAGGATGGCTGGAAGAGTGACTCTGGGCACCTGAAGCGCTCGTTGCCGATGGTGATGACCTGACCGTCGGGAAGCTCGTAGCTCTTCTCGAGGGAGGAGGATGAGGCAGCGGTGGCCATTTCCTGCTCGAAGTCCAGGGCGACGTAGCAGAGTTTCTCCTTGATGTCGCGGACAATCTCACGCTCGGCGGTGGTGGTGAAGGAGTAGCCCCTCTCGGTGAGGATCTTCATCAGGTAATCTGTGAGGTCACGGCCGGCCAAGTCCAGACGGAGGATGGCGTGGGGTAGGGCGTAACCTTCGTAGATGGGGACGGTGTGGGTGACACCATCACCAGAGTCTAGCACAATACCGGTGGTACGGCCAGAGGCGTACAGGGAGAGCACGGCCTGGATGGCGACGTACATGGCTGGGGCGTTGAAGGTCTCGAACATGATCTGGGTCATCTTTTCTCTATAGTGATGGGGGGAACAAAGGAACAAGGTTCTAGTTATGTTTGCCATATTGAAGAAGAGCGGTTAAAGGAAAGACTTTTTAACAGATCGCCAATGAAAGGACAAAATAATTGATAGAAAAGAAATATACTAAATAGTCATGTACAAAATAATAGAGATGGAAAATATACGTATACATAATAAAAACTGGGGGAAATGCCTTTTTTTTAATGATCGTCTATGGGGAAATTAGAGACTAGGTTTTGATGGAAAGGAAAACAATTTAAAACTAGGGTAAAAGGACGATGAAGTTAAAGAGTTTAATGGAAGACCATAAGGAACACACTATATAGTCTAGATCATTAGACACGTTATATAAATATATAAACATGACATGTGTTAAAAAATGTGTGAATTTAAGGAGTAATATTATAGAAAGAGTGTGTAAAATGGGTCCCCAAAAACTCTGCATATCTGGACTTTAATTTAAAAGCTAAGACCGATGTAATGAGGATTATCAGGAGGTGTATTTCAGTAGCAGAAGGATTAACATTTGGCTTTCACATTTATTTAAAATGCTCATCTTGTGGGAGAAAATTATCAGAGCTCAGATAAATTGATCACCACATACGCCTTTAGAGTTAAATGGGTAATTCTTAATGGCCCCAAAATGGTTTACAGAGGATTATTATTATTTTAAATAGAAAAGGGGGGACAAAAAACTTGCAAATCTTTTGCGAACACATTTGATCAGTATTTGACCCTTGTATTAAATTTGACAGAAATGCATGCCTGAGCTGGCTACAGTAAATATGATTCATGTTTTGACAGAAATTGTTCTATCAAGGCACTAGGCTTCCATTCAGTGGGGCATTTAAAATGGAAAAAAAAAGTGTTTATATCTTTAGAACCTTTTTTTTTGTTCTGATAACTGTTTCGTATGTTGTTCTATTAGTTTAGTGTTCAACGAGATTAAACTGGGGGCCTACCTGTTGGCTTTGGGGTTGAGTGGGGCCTCTGTCAGGAGGACGGGGTGCTCTTCGGGGGCCACTCTCAACTCATTATAGAAGGTGTGGTGCCAGATTTTCTCCATGTCATCCCAGTTTGTGACGATGCCGTGCTCGATGGGGTACTTCAAGGTGAGGATACCTCTCTTGGACTGAGCCTCATCACCGACGTAGCTGTCTTTCTGACCCATACCAACCATGACACCCTGGGGACAGACAGAAGATAAGGCTTTTGAGTGAACATGTAGAGTGACGCAATATGGGTTGTAAGTATATCAGTAGACATGCTGAGTGACGCAATATGGGTTGTAAGTATATCAGTAGACATGTTGAGTGACGCAACATGGGTTGTCATTTATCAGTCGAGATGTGTCGAAGAAGAAACCGTGTCGTAAAAGCTTTTTAGAACTCTTGGGAAGATTAGAATAAAGTAAATATTACAAAGAAAGAAAACAGACCAAAACACGTGTCGGTATGTGTCGGTATTTCTGTATGTTCCTAAAAGATAATAATAAAATGATTTCCCCTCTCACTTCTGTATGATATCTACAGTATTATACTAAGCTGTTTACTTTACTTCTGCTCTGAAATGTGTGACATCTAAATTAGATATTTGTATTTTTAAATTAGTTTACTTTTAAACCTTTAAGCTTACTAAATGGTTATCTTGGAGAAATGGTCTAACTAGTCTACATTCAAAATAACACAATTCATATTTTGTAGAGCTTTTTGTGTGTGAAGGAATACTACATGACGTCAATTTTAACTGAAATCATATTGTTGTCTCAAAGTTTATTCCCCTCCATTTTCTGTTTATTTTCCCCATTTTCTGTTTATTTTCCCCATTTTCTGTTTATTTCACACATTTTCTGTTTATTTCACACATTTTCTGTTTATTTCACACATTTTCTGTTTATTTCACACATTTTCTGTTTTCCCCTATTTTCTTAGTAGAAAAGGCTAGAGTGTTTAAACGATCCAGTTCCCACCAGCCGCCATTCCCCCCCCCCCCCGTTTGTCCTTTTTGTTTCATAATTTAAAAAAATTGGTGTATAAAAAAACCCAGAAGAAAACTTGTATAACAGTAAATGTCAGAGTGCAACAGATGTGTGGAGGAGCGAACAGGGACAAGGAAGTGCCTTGTGATGAACATCTTCTGGTGGCATGAAAACCTGAAATGTCTTGCTGAAGTCAGCGACAAAGAACAACAACCGTCAAATTTAAACCGCCATCTTTCTCAGACGAATCTAGCCCCTCTGCTGCACACGTGGAGACAGTAAGATGTAAAGTGTGTGTGTGTGTGTGTGTGTCCGTGCGTGGTATTTGCCAAGGCATGAAAGATGTAAAATGTACATCCCAATTGCTGAGGGCGGGTAAGTGATAAAATGGGAGGCAAAGGAGTGAAACATGACTAAATCATGTCGGAAGGAAGAAAAGGCTTGGCCGAGGGTGGAGAGAGAGGGGGTGGTGTCAATAGGAATGTGCTCAAGTCTTCAAGGCTACATCACAAAGGAGTGGAAGTCTAAATTTAGTTCATCCGTTTGTAAAACCAAAGTGCGATGGGAGGGGGAAAAGTAAGAGAAAATCCACACACCCCTCCCCACCTTTCCTACACCTTCCGACGCGCGAGCTCACCCTATGACATCATTGGGTTATCTCCCTTTGAGTTCAACACCAGGAGAGAGAGGGGGGGGGGAATAACTCCCGCTTCCATATATGTCCATGACAAGATGGCGCTGGCCCAGCCCGCTCGCGCAGTCGCACGGGGGGTGACGTCATGCGCTTGGAGGAACGCCATGTTCATTCACGTAGGCCGCCATGTTGGGCTATGTCTGGGGTTTCTCCAACAGACCCTTCTACCTTGACACCTTTATTTTTTTTCCCCTCTGAACGCCTCGACCTTCTTTTTTTTTTTACTGACGCTTTTGCAAATTAAGCAAAAATTGAACATAAAGTTTATTGATTTCATGAATCATTAGGACTATTCTGAATATGCACCATGATCCCCCTGAGGAAGACTAATAAAACCTTTCACTACGGTAATTAAACAACCCCCCCCCCCCAGATCTACCTGCCAGAGTCTATGGCTTTTACAGAAGAAATGCCAGTGCATGATATTTTGTATACGAGTACAATGTTTTAATAAAAGTAACACATTTAATGGATCAACGTGTCCGGTACAACGAATGTGACTTTAGAATGTACGACGATTGATTGTTCATATTTAAACTTGTGTTCTGGCTGTTAGAGGGGAAATAACCGAGAGTGAGACCATGGCGTGGTTTGTAACCTCATGACCCCAGCGGCCATTGTTCTACACGTGTTCCCGGGATCAAATCAACTAACGATAGTTGAAGAACACAAGGAGATTGAGGAAGAAAACCAACAAATGAAAAAAAAATGTTAGATGTAGTCGTAGAAAAGAGTACACATCCTGTCTATGTGTCTGTCTCAACTTTCTAGTTATATCAAATCATAGGGAATTGAATCATTGGTGATATAATAACGTGTGTGATAGAAATAATGGCAACTAAAATGTAAAATGTTCATTCTTTTTTTTTAGTTGGCAACACTTCAATGTTTATTAAAGAACTGCATAGCTAAGCTCGAATTTACGTTCTTTATTTCTATAAATTTTTCCCATACTTTTGAAATATATCCAGCAAGTATTACACCTGAGCTAGAATTGCTTACCTAAGCATCTTTTACTGCCATTTATTTCAGGCAGAGAGATTATGAAGGTGAAATGATGAAATACAATAGGTTTTACATTCTAGAAGTCAACTAGGTAAACTACTTAGTAAATAGTACACTCTAAGCATTCTCGAACATTGAATAAAACTTCATTCTGCAGTTTGGGTTTATAGATCACGTTAGATCACAATTTTATTATTTATTTGCAAATAATGTTAAAATTCTATGATTTCACCATTTTACTTTATCCTCATATTGTATTCTATATATAGAATTGCTTTATTGTAAAAATTGATTAGCATTAATCATTACTTTAGCATTACACTTTAATCTTATAATGCTTTATTCACTATTACTTTAGTATAGCACTTTTATCTTACACAGCTTTATTCACTATTACTTTAGTATTACACGTCAGTCTATTCAAACGTTATTATCGTTTACTTTAGCATTGTTATTTAGTATTATAAACCATAAGCTTATTTACATTGCTGAACATGTTGTGTCTAACTATTAACAGGATTATAATTACAAAAAGTATTTAAAATGATTTAGGCAGTTATAAAACTTTGACTAGATTATTCATTTATTAACTTCAGCGGTGGAAACCAGCTCTAGTAAGTAATACAAGAAACAGGTTATTGTTTAGAGACATCCAAACTTGAGCTAGAAATCGACACAGCTATCTTATATTTAAACTGATGTGAATACTAAAAAATAACAACAGAAAACCATTGTAACATTGAAACTAATTGCTGAATGAGTCATTCTATCACATTTTGTTATCACTTATTTCTTTATGGGGTTCGGTCCCTAGTCCATGGAACTACAACAGAAATATGTCAGTCGAACGAAAGGCACATATAAAAATCATTATTAATAACCATGAAAAGCCACGAGAAATAAATTTCAATTCTTACCTGGTGACGGGGTCTGCCAACGATGGATGGGAACACGGCTCTTGGGGCATCGTCTCCGGCAAATCCGGCTTTGCACATGCCAGAGCCATTGTCCACTACCAAGGCAGCTACTTCGTCGTCACACATTTTGTTTTGTTGGTGTTGTAGATGCTAAAGCACACACAAAAAAATTGAGAAAGTTGGTATGGGGCACCTTCGCTTTGGGCTAACGAAGAGTCTGGTGGAGAGACTGACTGAACGCTGTCAGCTTATATACCCGCCGCCTTCTTAGTGGCAGCGACTTTTTCCTGGAACTGTTCGCCATCGGGACCCCCTTATTTGGCACGAGGCAGCGAGAGCTTGGCGTTAGCGTCTGCCCCTTCTAACCCCCATCCAGTCCCGTCCGTCCTTTGCACCCTCACCCTCCCCCCGGGTCACTATCCACCGAAAACTCATTCTCCTGTATTTCAGGCATGAAAATAAGGAGCGCGGTAAGGTGAGGATGGGATTCATAGAGAAAGAGCATGATGAGAGGAGGAAGAAGGAGGAGACAGGAGTGAAGGCTGTGGAGGGGGGGGGGAGGGGCGGGGGGGGGTGTCGGGGTTTTGTTTAGAAGAAAGAGTGTTGTTTTTTTTTCGATGTACGAATATAGGAAGAAAGACTTCTAACATGGAAAGTAGGACGCGAGGGGAGGAGGGGTGGGCGGGTGTCAATCGCATTGTGTATGTGTGTGTGTGTGTGTGTAGAGGTTAGTGTGTGAGGCTGTGTGTGTGTGTGTGTGGTTATCTTGAAGCGAGTGTGGGTGCTTAGAAGGAAAATTGAAGAAATACGTTATACAGGGGGTGGGCGTGTGGGTAGGGGTGGGTGGGGGGGGGGTAGGCATGTGAATCCTTACAGTGATAATGAGTCTGACGATAGAGGAGAAAGTAGACGCTCCGTATGAAGTGTTTGAAATTTTCTGCGGCCAGGTAACAATTCAATGTCCGAGATATTTTTAAATAACTATTTACATCTCCTACGGCGTGTAAATAGACAAATAAACATCTCTTCCTCCCTCCCTCTCTCTCTCCATCGCCCTCTCCCTCCTCTCTCTCCGATACACAACTTAAGCCTTGAGTGTATCGGTCAAGATGACCAAAGGCCAAAGTAGCTAAATGCTTTGTACGTGTATTGTATCTTTATTTTTTTTAACAATCCAATTTTTTAGACGCCACACACACACACACACACGCACGCACGCACGCAGGCACGCACACACACACACACACGCACGCACACACACACGCACGCACGCACACACACGCACGCACGCACGCACACGCACGCACACACACACACACACACACATACACACACACAAAGGTATGTACTCAGTGCCCAAGTCATTTGGTTCTACTCAGTAACACAACTGGGGATTGAACTCGTAACCTTCACACACACCCACACTGAGCTGACAGCCTATGCCCAGAGTGACCTGCCATTGGAATAAATCGCTACTTAAAACACGCTGGGTCGAGAGGAGTACTATCTATCTATCTATCTATCTATCTATCTATCTATCTATCTATCTATCTATCTATCTATCTATCTATCTATCTATCTATCTATCTATCTATTTATCTATCTATCTATCTATCTATCTATCTATCTATCTATCTATCTATCTATCTATCTATCTATCTGTCTGTCTGTCTGTCTGTCTGTCTATCTATCTATCTATCTATCTAGCCTTTGTTCGTAACCCAAGGCAATGTCATTCGCGGCCATAGTTGTTCGCAACCTGATGTCCCACCGTACATCAAACCGGATGAAACAGGCAACTAGGTCCTGGTCGTTTGTCAGAATGTGGAGAATCCCTGTAGTTAGTCATACTCCAGATTTACTTTACAGGCAGTACATAGATTTACTTTACAGGCAGTACATAGATTTACTTTACGAGCAGTACATAGATTTACTTTACAGGCAGTACATAGATTTACTTTACAGGCAGTACATAGATTTACTTTACAGGCAGTACATAGATTTACTTTACAGGCAGTACATAGATTTACTTTACAAGCAGTACATAGATTTACTTTACAGGCAGTACATAGGTTTACTTTACAGGCAGTATATAGATTTACTTTACAGGCAGTACATAGATTTACTTTACGAGCAGTACATAGATTTACTTTACAGGCAGTACATAGATTCGTTGATTTATTTGTTAATTTTTTTTTTTCAAATTCTTTTTATGTTTAAATATTTTGAAAGGTGGAAGGAGAAAAATGTGCCTATATGGTGGAAAGCATGGTGGAAAGGTGGCAAATTTATTGTTTGTTTTGTTTCGTCTGATTGTCCTGAGTAGTTTTTTTTTTATTTTTATTATTACCATTTGAAGATTTTCTTAAAAATTAAGCAATAAATGAAGTTCTTGGGTTAAAGTGCAGCTTGAACTCTAAACAACAAACAAGTTCACTTGTCACTGGGTGCACTATGTCCACAGGTGACAATGTCCTAAGGAATGCTTTAAATATATTTTAATAGTTGATAAAATTGTAGTAGATTATCAAAAATAACCAGGCTAAAACTATACGTTTTTCTATATGTTTAGCGATTGTTATTTTATGTTGTTATATAAATATATATGCTCTTTTGTATGATTGTCACAAGCTAAGTAGAGTATGTGATGGCCGTTGTCTTGGAGTAATCTGAGTCCCAAACTGAATGCGTGAGGTAAAATTTGTTTGTACACAGCCACGTGGCAGACGAATATAGAACGACTCAAGTTGGGTGTGTGTACAATAACAAACACTGACTTTATTGAATATATATATATATATATATATATATATATATATATATATATATATATATATATATATATATAAGGCTCTTAAAAAAAGCTCTTAGCTGTCTGCTAAGTTTACAAAAGTTTACAAGATTGCTGGTTCTATGAGTTTATCTCTTAGGTGCGCGGCACCTCACACCAACTACTGTATTGTACCAACTCGTGGAGTCGGGAGTCTGAACCAACCTGTGCAGTCTGGACCCTTAGTGGAGTCTGAACCGACTCTTGGAGTATTGATCCCTCGTGGCGTCTGGACTGACTCTTGGAGTAAGGACCCCTCGTGGTGTCTAGACCGACTCTTTAGTATGGACCACGATTAGTTTAACACATCTACTTTTATACTATTAGGCCCTCTCAATGTGTTCTCTACTTTCCCACATAAATCAGAGCCCATTGTTATGACAGGTGTAGGTGTTATAATTACCTCCCATCCCATCTCCTCAGAGAACGGGCAATGTACCTTATTAAATGGTCAGGAATATTCAACTTGGTGTCCAGAGTTGACCCCTGAAAGTAATGTAAACTCCGAAAGCGACAGAAGATCGAATGTGGAAGGGGGGAGGGTGGGGGAAAAACAGGTATGAGCAGTGTTTTCACTGCGTCATACGATACGGGCTATTATTGTGTGCCACACGATACGGGCTATTATTGTGTGCCACACGATACGGGCTATTATTGTGTGCCACATGATACGAGCTATTATTGTGTGCCACATGATACGGGCTATTATTGTGTGCCACATGATACGGGCTATTATTGTGTGCCACATGATACGGGCTATTATTGTGTGCCACATGATACGAGCTATTATTGTGTGCCACATGATACGGGCTATTATTGTGTGCCACACGATACGGGCTATTGTTGTGTGTCACATGATACGGGTTATTATTCTGCTCCGTGCACATTTATAGGGGGTGGGTGCAATACATTCATTTAAGAGAAGCAGGGGTGGGGTATAAAAAGGGGGTGGGTTAAATGCTAGACGGAAGATGTCTTTAAATTTACAGTCTGTGACAGAAGTCAACCGATGATGATCAGCCAATGACAATTTTGTGTGTATGTACGTGTGTGTGTGAGTGTGTGTGTGTGTATGTGTGTGTGAGTGTATGTGTGTGAGTGTGTGTGTGAGTGTTTGTCTGTGAGTGTGTGTCTGTATATGTGTGTTAGTGTGTGTGAGTGTGTGTGTATGTGTGTGTGTGTATTATGTGTGTGTGAGCGTGTGCGTGTGAGTGTGTGTGTTTGTCTGTGAGTGTGTGTGTATGTGTGTGTGAGTGTGTGTGTATTATGTGTGTGTGAGCGTGTGTGTGTGAGTGTGTGTGAGTGAGTGTGTGTATGTGTGTTTGAGTGAGTGTGTATGTATGTGTGTGGGAGTGTGTGTGTGTGCGAGTGTGTGTATTTTTGTGTGTGAGCGTGTGTGTGTGTATGTGTGTGTGTATGTGTGTACGTATGTATGTGTGTGTGTGTGCACGTAGCGCAAGAGACTGGGTGATATAAAAAATATCAGTTTTTTACTATTTATGCAAATAGTTACCGTTGATATGGAAAAAAAATGTAACTGATCTAACTTTATGTTATTGGCTTGTCAAGATGATTAAGATATTCACGTTGAATATGTTATAACACTTGAAGAAAAAAAATTATTACCTGGAGAATATAAATAAAGAAATGAGAAGTTTTAAAAAAAATAGTTCTAACCATGTTGTTCTGATATGATAAATGTTTTATTATCAATAAAATGACTAGCGATAGAGGTAGATGGACTGAGAGATGGAAACATATCATCCGGTGTCGGTCTACCTGCTGAATCACTCGGTAAGGACAAGGACATATGATAACACAGTTTTTTTTTCCAAACTAGTCGTCCAAATTTATAGCTAGATTAAAATACTCCGTTAATAGCTAGATGTATAATACTCGGTTAATAGCTATATGTATAATACTCGGTTTATGGCTAGATGTAAAGTAAAGTTTCCCTTCTTGTCCCTAACGGGCCATCGGGGCAGATGAAGTGTAGAATTCATCTGTTTCTATAACCTCGGCATATGAAAGGATTGTGTGGCACCAAATTTCACCTGGAAAAATTTCAAGGGCCTCACCGAGGATCGAACCCACGACTCTCAGGTTGACAGTCGAGTATCTACACCACTTGGCCATCCGTCCCTTACTCCAATAATACCTAGATGTATAATACTCGGTTAATAGCTAGATGTATAATACTCGGTTTATAGCTAGATGTAAAATACTTTGATAATATATAGAAATCTAGTTGTAAAATACTCGGTTAATAGCTTTGTAAAATACTCGGTTTATAGCTAGATGTAGAATTTTTAGAAAAGTTTTTTTTTTTAATATAATACATTTTTTTTTTATTTTTAAAGACTGTTTACCGTCTATATATGACTTCTATCCGTTTGTCCGTCTGTGTGTCTAAATGACATCATGTCTAACTGACGGTCCGACTATTGCAATAAATCTATTAATTCATGTTTTACTATACAGTGGATTCCGCTTAATTGGGACACCGCTTAATTGGGACAGCCGCTTATTTGGGACAAATCTCAAAGAAACCAAAACAAGAAGCCAATAGTAAATTTGTATGTTTAATTGGGACAGCCGCTTAATTGGGACAAAAAGCCTCGATCCCGATGTGTCCCAATTAAGCGGAATCGACTGTTTTTCTTTCTGTCTGTCTTCATGTAAAGTTTTTTTTTCCCGGGATCCCGGCATAATCTCCGCTCATTAAACACATTCCCGGAAATTTCTCTTATCCCAGGATATAATTGAAATTCAAAATTAAACTGTTAATTAAAGAAATGTAAATGCTAGTTATTGTTTACATTAGTTTAATTTCTTGCGCTATTGGCTTCATAATATAGCAGCAAGGATTTTTTATGTATTATTTCATATGTATTGAGATTGAACAATAAAAAAAAAACATATATTGGGCAACGTTTTAGTATGTTCTAAATGTCTCCTCTGTAAACATACACAACAATGTCCGGCCACTACCATCAATAAACTCAAAAAGTCATCGCGTTGTCTCCATAGCTACTCCACCCCCCCTCCTACCTTTGATCAGTCTATAAATCAAAGTCCTAAATATATTGGTGGTTTCTTCTCTATTGTTTAAATTGACTTAGTCGCTGTATTTTATACTTCTTGATTTAAAATGTTTCTAACTGGTCAAACTGGTCAAAACTCAGGCCTTAACCCTGATGACCACTACAACTAATGATTTTTCACAATTGTGTTATGTACTAGGATATCACAACAGAGGGTGTGGTCAGTAGTCTCACAACCGAGTGTGTGTTCAGAGATATCATCACAACAGAGGGTGTAGTCAGTAGTGTCATAAAAGGAGGGGGGGGGGTGAAAAGTAGTGTCCCAACAGTGTCAGTAATGTCATAAATGGAGGGTGTGGTCAGTGGTCGAACATCAAGGGTTGTGTCTCAACGGTCTCTAACGACAACCCCCCCCCCACCCACCCATCCAACCGCACAAACACTTCAAGAAACAAACAGTCTAAAATATTAATAACACTGTTGTTGTAACTGACTGAAATATAAACAGTGCAGTTGTATACAATTAAAAAAAAACAAACAAACAAAGAAATATGTGGCTGTATACAATATTATTAAAAGCGTTCAGCTGTGGCATAAATAAGCAATGTGATTTGTGCTTTCTATAAAGTATTCTAAAATATGCATGCTGTGACATAAAGAAGCAATGTGATTTGTGCTTTCTATAAAGTATTCTAAAATATGCATGCTGTGACATAAAGAAGCAATGTGATTTGTGCTTTCTATAAAGTATTCTAAAATATGCATGCTGTGACATAAAGAAGCAATGTGATTTGTGCTTTCTATAAAGTATTCTAAAATATGCATGCTGTGGCATAAAGAAGCAATGTGATTTGTGCTTTCTATAAAGTATTCTAAAATATGCATGCTGTGACATAAAGAAGCAATACGATTTGTGCTTTCTATAAAGTATTATAACAGATGTATGTTTTGACTCAAGTGTTATGATTAAATTCAGGGGCACCAGAGGCAGACTCTAAAAAAACACCCTCCCATTTCTGCGCCAAAAGTAGGCTACATACAAGTGTTGAAAATGTCACCCCTGGCTGGTTGCAAAGGAAAGTGTCGCAGGGTGAGGGACAAGGCACAATAATAAAGTCATTTCTTCAAGAAGGCGTGCTAAGGAGGCGTGATAATTGCCCGACAAGTTTGCTTCACTCTTGAAGGCTATAACACAGTATTTCAAGCTTAGCAAACAAAACTTGCCATCTATATGTTACTTTAATAAAAATAACAACTAATAAACCACCTATATCCACCACCTAACAAAAACATATGCTCATATATGTATAGAACTTCTCCAGGTATCCATCTATTCAATATGTTCTGTTGGCAAGGAATAAAGCCAAACATTCCAACCTATACCAGTGAGTACGTAATCTAGGTCAATGTTTACAGGTGGGGGGAAGGACAGGGTGTAGTGAGTTATTCCAAGTTCTGGTAAATAGTCCCTACCTCTCCCCTTCGCGCCCCCCCCCACCCCTCAACACCTTGCCCCCAATTTCCAAAATCTTAAAATGACATTACTAGACATTACCTGTAAGCACGTCACCACATATACTTTGATGTTCTGTTTTAACCTCTAGAGCTGTTACTGTCTGGTTAAAAAAAAAAAAGGAAGTTGTACAATATCAGATTTGAGTTTTTTAATTTCTTTTAATACTTAAAAACTTCGACATAGTTTCCTGCACACTTCCTCTATACGGCTCAAAAATAAAATGAACGTGATTTATTTGTTAACACCCAGAAATGTAAAAGTATCTCACATTGTTTTCCCCTTTTTTTTTTTTAAAACGTCGTGCAAAGTTCATAAAGATATAAATAATAAAAGATGTGTACACAAATATCTTTTTTTTTAAACGCTGTGATGTGGTTTATTATTGCTGATATTTAATGAAAACTTCCATTTCCAAATCCGCCTCTCTGTGTATCTTTACATTATATCGTAAATAGTGTTTGTCATGGGCTAGGAAACAGTGGCGTAGTGAGGGGGCAAGGGGGTCATCTTCCCCGGGCGCTACTTACAAACGGGCGCCAAATGGTATATTTTTACACATAATATTATTTGGTTTTTGAATGGGGGATGGGGGGGGGGGGGAGGCTGAAAAGCTATTGTGCCCCGGTCGCGAGTTAAGCTCGCTACGCCACTGCTAGGATATAAAATGATCTTGTAGCTTCACAAATGTAATACTATTTCACTGAGATCATCCGTTCACTATTCCTCTGAGTAAATAAATTGAAATATATACATACTGACATTTACAGTCGTCTGATTGGATGGGCTAAACAGGATATAGCTATCACGCCATATTACAATTCAAATATCAATCTAATAAGGTACTATAGGCACCTAGCCAGGTACGTAAGAATAAAGCCACCAAATATCAATGCGAGTCTAGCCAATGTTCACTAAAAACACAACAATAAATGTGCTGTATATGGACATACAAGACAAACAGGGGCTAAGTGTAACATTTCTGCACACCTACCAAAATTTTACTTGCCAAAAAAAAAAAGCTAATGTAACAATGAAAATTCATTTCGATTAAGTATAAATATTGCTAAGGTCTGAGTATTAACAGAAGTATGTGTTGACCTTTTACATTCTGTTGTTTTATTTTTGTTACATATAGAACAACATACGTGTAATGTTACACCGTATGAACATAACGATGATACGATATTAAATTATTGAACATCGTTCATAGATACAACCATAGATCTTTACATCTATGGATACAACTGTTTAATTAAGTGTCGGCGCAAGGAGACAATATAAAAGTGGGTCACTCATCTGTTTGAATCGAAGAACGGTCGTGGGGGGGGGGGGTGAATGTTGGGTGAAAAAAAAAATTAAAATATAAAATCTAACCATCTTGGATCAGATGTGCCTACGCCACTGCATGCCTCTTCACCTCTCCCGGAACCACTTCAACTAATTTTTTTTTTACGAATCCTACACCTCTGACGGCGAAGGTTTCTGACTTGGAATTTTTTTTTTACCCTCCATGGCTCGTCGCAGAGTTCTCGGCCCTTACGAGGTGAGTCGAGGTGTGGGATACGTTTTACACATGGATGGAATGGCTCGGCGGGGGAGTTGGGCTGGAGGTCAAAGGTGAAAGGTCTCAGCGTGAGTAACCGGAGGAAAAGAGAGAGAGAGAGAGAGAGATGGGCAGAGAGGAAGAGAGATGGGGGAGAGAAGGGGGGAGAGAGAGAAAGAGAGAGAGAGACGACAAGAGAGAGAGAGAGAGACGACAAGAGAGAAAGAATGATGAAATAAGTGATGATGATGTTTGATGGTGTAATAATGTGGAAGTGGTGAGCACATTCAGGTTAAGTCTTGTATGTCGTGTGTGTGTGTGTGTGTGTGTGTGTGTGTGTGTGTCTGTGTGTGTGTGTGTGTGTGTCTGTGTGTCTCCCCATCCGCCTTCCATCCACACATCACCCCCCCCCCCCCATCTTCTTTCTCTTTACCTCAATACGGGTGAAATAGAATGTAGAATAGAATTAATTGTGCTGAACACATCCATTCCTCCCACCACTTCCAGTGTTTAACCATAATTTTACTGGCTAGACTAACGCATTCCGTTGTATTGCTCCATTAAAAAGCCGAGAGACTATTTTTTGTTTCCCCTACTTACTTAAAACTTTTGTTAAACTCAGGTTGAACTCAGGCTAAATATTTATATTCAGTTTGACTCACAGTGACTTGTTATTTAAATGAACGCAATCATTTGATTCATACTAAATGACCAGTTCATTAAGGTTTGATTCATACTAAAGGACCAGTTCATTAAGGTTTCATTCAAACTAAATGACCGGTTCATTAAGGTTTCATTCAAACTAAATGACCGGTTTATCAAGGTTTCATTCAAACAAAATGACCGGTTTATTAAGGTTTCATTCAAACTAAATGACCGGTTTATTAAGGTTTCATTCAAACTAAATGACCGGTTTATTAAGGTTTCATTCAAACAGGTGGGTCAGACCAGGATCAGATGGACGGGAGTGTTGAGGAGATTGAATATAAATTAAAGGTGAAAGGGGGGGGGCGGCTGGTCGTGCGACAACGCGCTCGACTGTCGACCTGAAGGTACGTGGTTCTATCTCCGGTTAGGACCAATGAAACTTTCAGGTCTTGGTCTTTTCAAGGTTCCCTTTATGTCTGCCGTTGTGCCTATTGCACTATCGGCTATGGTGGGGATGAAAGAAGGGCACCATATAAAAACCGTCCCATTCTCGGTTCACAGGATCTAGGAGATTTCATCTCATCCTTACAGGGGCGTCACACACACATTGAAACGCGTTGGGAGCCGGACTAAACAACTCATACAAAAGTTGGACAATAGATTACATGGATCTGTACCCATGGGCATGCATGACTTTAGTTTATTACAAATTATTCACACGCTCAAACACACACATACACAGATAGAGAGAAAAGAGTGAGAGAATGAGAGATGAATATGAGGGGACAGAGAGAGAGAGAGAGAGTACAGATTACTAGATATATATTTTAGATAGATAGACTAATAGATAAATATATAGATTGATTGATAGACGAACAGGGGCTAAGATAGGGTTAGATAGATTGATAGATAGATTGGTAGATAGAGTGATAAATAGATAGATTGATTGATTGATAAATAGATAGATAGATAAATTGATAAATAGACAGATTAATAAATAGATAGATAAAGATAAAGATATTTTAGATAGATAGATTGATAGACAAACAGGGCTAAGTAAGGGCTAGATAGATAGATAATGTATATATATATATATATATATATATATATATAGATAGATAGATAGATTGATAGATATAGATAGATGCCTAATATAAACCTAGTTCATCCATTAAATAACACCAGTGGCCCACAACCCTAAAAGAGATACATAGAGACAGTGAACAACAGTATATTGTAAATATTTCATCACAAATATATTATAGATTTATAAATCAGCCTTGTGGCCGACCTATCGAGGATTAAACATCAATGCGGCCCTTCTCGTGTCCCCAGTCAGTGGGTGAGGTTACAAATTAAACCAATATATGCTTTATTATAAATCATGATCATCAAATAGTGAACACATTCTGTAGTCCTCGTCAAATGGTTCTAGTGAAAATCAAACCGCAGTACCAGATTTATCCCAAACATCCACCTGACATCTCCATATAATCGACATACTTTGACACCTACTTCACCCCGCGCACCACAGTATTTCCTCTCCTCCATGCCAGGTCCCAGGCATCAGTTCAACATCTGGCATGGCGCACGTACCTCACGTTGAGACCACAGATATTTTGATCCACCCTCCCCCCACCCTTTCTTCCCCCTCCCCCACCAACGTTATGTAGTAGCAATAAAAAATATATATCTTCATATAAAGCTTCATTGTCCGACTATTATATTGACCAGCGTCCAATTACGATCCACAGGTGACGGACAATGGGGGGGGGGTGTGGTCGGATAATCTTTAACTGTGGTCATCGACCAGATAACACAATACGTTGGTTCTAACTACATCAGATTATTACATGATGGCTGGTTTCATGTATTATTTAAAGTCACGTTTTAATTATGTTACATTCACTTTCATTAGTGGGATTGCTTTGATAGTTCACGACATGAAAATGTATAAGTCAACTTATTGTCAACATAAACACATGACACAGTATAATGCACAATGTATACGTCAACTTATTGTCAACATAAACACATGACACAGTATAATGCACAATGTATACGGCAACTTATTCTCAACATAAACACATGACACAGTATAATGCACAATGTATACGTCAACTTATTCTCAACATAAACACATGGCACAGAATCCAGAATCATGCAGGTGAATGAAAACAACGTAAGACCAGCCCTCTGACCTAATGCGGCTAATCGTAAAGCAAAAGTCTCATTGGATCTTTATGTTTTGTTTATTTATTTACTCATCTGTTATTCTATTTTTTCACCACATTTGGTTAGTTAAGAAAATGATATACACAACGAAGTAACTAAATTGTAAAAATTTAAGACATTTCATAATCTGAAATCCATTGGTCATTGAAATTCTTGACAATTACAATATTCTTGTTGTGGTCAATTCTAACATAAGTTTGATGAATCCCAAATGGAGACAGGGGCAATGACTCTTTTTATAAATCTGGAGATACAATATTCTCCACATAGTTATGCCCATCGCTTACGAGGACGTATGTTTGGTGGTAATTCAGTTAACGTACAGTACATCCTAGAAAATTTTATTATGGGGTTGGTTCATGATTAAGAAGTAAAGTCTAATCCATCTAAAGATCTAAGACTTTCTTCACTCAAGCTCCTTCAGCTGGTAGAATCTGTCTCACAACTGGACGTAAATGTAAAGCGCAGTTCCTTTAAGCCCTAAAGGGCCATCGGGGCAGATGAAGTGTAGACTTCTTTTGTTTCTATAACCTCGGCATCTGAAGGGATTGTGTGGTTAGCACAACGCCTATCCGCCTTTACTCCCCCAACTTAAGTCAGGTACCTATTCGGACTTTGGGGACTTTTATCATGACCTGAAAAAATTCCCAAGTTTCTCACTGAGATTGGAACCCGGGACCCTCCGTTCGACAGTCGGGCGTTCTACACCGCACGACCACCTGTACCCTACAACTGGTTGCGCGGGGCTCGATTGGGATTCATTTAGGCTGGTGTGTATACAACGAGATATTAGGTTGAGTGTAAGTGACAAGCCTAGAGAAGATTCTACTCTAGTTCCGAGTGGCTGCCGCTTTATTCCCTGGACTAAAGTACGCCAGATGCCACCCCTGGCTAGCTGCAAAGTAGTTCTCCCCATACCCCAGGGGCAGTTTATCCCGCCCGTCCCCCCCCCTAGTTTCGCCACTGCTGCTATACGCGTTGTCTTCTAATACGTGAGACATAGTGCATTACATCCAACATATTTCACTCGCTGGTCACATTATCTGTTCATTTTGAGACCATAGCTGTGTAAGTCTTGTAATAAATGTTATTGATGTTTGTCTATTAGTGAAATTTATTGCCGTGTTCACACTGTTGGCTGGGTATTTCACAATATACATCAAGATGACATCTTAATTAAATTTGATATTGAAGTCGAACAGCAACAAAGAATGTAGAACAATGCAATGTAAACAAATATGGTTGACAGTATGACATTCCTTTTTTTTTAGCGATATATGTTATTCATCGAATATTGACATATATTGTTTATATTTGAACTATTTCACTGAATGTGACAGTGTTAAGAGTAGTACTTTATAGAGAGAGGGCATAAAGAAATAGAAAGATAATGTCAGAACATGAAAGTTAGACACCTTTACATGCATTTCTATTTCACGTTCCATTCCGAAATTCAACAAGTACATTCTTGAGATTCCTAATACTCACACCATGTAGTACAGGCATCTAAGGGAGGAGCAGACCATCACATAGTCAACAACAACTACAACTGATACATAGAACTAGCTGATACAGATTTATTTTAAGTACAGCTAGCTAGTACCTAGAGAGTTTAATTCAACTGCTATAGTTAGGGGTTTTGTCCGCTGGGGGTTTTGTCCGTCGTGGATTTATCTGTTGGGGGATTAGTCCTACACAGAGTCAGGGCAGATGTGAGATTGTAAAGTATGCGTGTGTGTGTGTGTGTGTTTTAACTCAGTGCGCTTAAGATTTTATATGATCATGTACGTGTTGGATGGTACTGTGTTATAGCACGTGTAAGTGTGTAGGTATGTAGGTGTGTGTCTGTGTGAGTGTGTGTGTGTGAGAGGTGTTACCATTACTATCCCTCGTTAAATTTCCAACTGGTCTGCTTCATGTCCAGCTGTGAAGTAGTCAGTGTCCAGACATCCCGGTGAGCTGACATGCTGTGCAGACTTCATTTCTTTGTCAGGGTGGAAGCTGGGAATGAGTGGATCGGGTGGGTGGAGGGGGGCGCTAGTGGTGAGGGTGGGGGATGGTACACATTGATAAAAAGAGTTCAGAATAACAGTTTCACACTGTTCAATATATTGATCAGACAAACCGGACTATATTAAAGTGGCTGGTAGTGGTTTGTTACAATTGATAGTCATTTCTTCTATATTGCAAGTTCAGTTTACCGCATGGAGTGACTTGGATGAATTGTATTATGTTGTTGATTTTTTTCTAAATAATAATATTGTGCTTTTGTATTTGATTGTCTGAGCGATTTTAAATGAAATAAACCGACCAAACTTACATCTAAATATAGACGAGACAATTGTACACATAAACATGCACACAAATATAGGCTAGGTGAGACACTGTAAATAACTCTAGTAAACCAACAATATAATAGTAAAATAACTTTAAACAAAAAGCTATTATGATAGAAATTCTACAGCTTGGGCGCCGATATCGATATTTTGTTTCATTTATTGATAGTGATTTACGTCAATCAATGTTGTTTAACTTATTACTTACAGTATGACGTTTATTATTACTTACACTATGACTTGTTTATTATTACCTACAATATGACTTGTTTATTATTACTTACACTATGACTTGTTTATTATTACCTACAGTATGACTTGTTTATTATTACTTACAGTATGACTTGTTTATTATTACTTACACAATGACTTATTTATTATTACTTACAGTATGACTTGTTTATTATTACCTACAATATGACTTATTTATTTTACTCTAATGAAAGGAGCTGTAAGACATGTTCAGTTAAAGCTCTCGAATGTCCTACCTAATGGTCACTGCTTCGATCTCTGGTATAGCGAGGACTATTAGATTTTCAGGTCATGGTTAAAGCTCCCTTTATATTTCCCGTGGTGCCTCCTTGGTTGTTGCACTATCGGCTAGGGTGGGACGAAAGATGGTCACCATGAAAACCGTCCCGTTAGTGGCTTACAGGATGTAAGAGATTTCATATCATCCTAACAGGGACTCCACACACACACCCCAACACACACACCCACTCATCCACCAACCCACACCCACCCACCCATTCACAATCATACCCCCACACACACCCACACCCACCCATAAACCCACCCACACATCCCCACCCACCCACACAACCACACACAAACATCCCCCACACACCCACACACTCTAACACCCACACTCACCTACCCACACACCCTCACAAACCCACACACCCACACACTCTAACACCCACACATTTACACACACACAAACACCCACACCCACCCACACCCACACATACACCCACACACATGCACACACATACACCCACACCCCCACACATACAGCCACACACATACACCCACCCCCCACACTCTAATTTAGCACAATCGTCTGCTTATTTAGAAGGTTTAAGTTTTTTTACTAAACAGTTGGCCACTAGCCACACACACACACACACACATGTTTGTATTACATACGAGATACACTTGAGTTCCCTCCTCACTTTCAGATCAGTCATGTGAAAAAAAGAATGTGTAATTAGAAAATTCATTAAATTAAATATATATACATATATATAACTAAAATAAAAACATCAATATTAGATATCCTGTGATTATTATTATGTTCATTCAAATATTACTTTGATTTTGTTTACATGAGATAATAACAAACGCAAATATGACGTCACTTCGACATAAAATAAAAAAAAAATATTATAAAATAAACCAATGATTCCTGCAACAGTTACAAAAGATTCCTGTAATACTAGATGAACAGATGGCTTTGTTAGAGATGACCTAATTAAAATAACAGAAGAGTCATGGTAGAACAAAATAAAAAATAAAACACGAATGTCAGGGTTTGTTGCCATTTATAAACAGTATTTTATTTATTTAAAAATACATTCATAGCGCTTTATTTCCATAAAATAAATATTTTATTTTTACCAAATACGTTCTTGTGTTTTTTAGGGCCTAGGTAGAGAATTAGAGATATTTGGAACCCTGGGAAGAGGATTAGCGATATTTGGAACCCTGAAACGAGGATTAGAGTTATTTGGAATCATGGGAAGAGGATTAGAGATATATGGAACCCTGGGAAGAGGATTAGAGATATTTGGAACCTTGAAACAAGGATTAGAGTTATTTGGAATCATGGCAAGAGGATTACATATTTTTGAAACCCCGGAAAGAGACTTAGAGATATTTGGAACCCTGAAACGAGGATCATGGGAAGATGATTAGAGATATTGGGGTCCCTAGATGAAAGCACCAGTTAGGATCCATATAGCGTCAAATTTAATATGAATTTCTATGTGCTAAGGAATCAATATTTCAATGAGTTGTCCACGATCCGGCTGTTTGCATTCCAAGGTATTCGTGAATCAAACTGTTCGTTATCCAAAGATACTCTCGAACCACGGTTCTATCGCCCTTTGATTGAATCACTTGTGTCGTGTTTCCGCGCGCCGTTGTTCAAGTATTGTTTATTTAAACTCCCAGCATGAAGACGGTTAGCGTATTTACTACTGTCTGTGGTGCAGCCAATGAAATCTCACTTTGTTCAGCGCATGGAAATATGTATGACGCATTTCTTTTTTATTTTGTTTCGTCGAGCAGACTTTCTCGTTTTGGTTATATCACGACCTTGACCTAATCGGACGACCTATAAAAAACGTGCAGTGTGAGTAGATGTGAAGTGTGGGTTAAATGTGTGGTTGAATGTGTGGGGGAAAGTTGAGTTGTAAGGAAGTTGAACTACAGTTTCTATGTATCTATATATGCATATCTATTTATCTATCTATGTATCTATCTATGTATCTATCTTTGTTTCTGTGTGTATGTATGTATGTATGCATGTATGTATGTATTTTTGTATTTATGCATGTGTTTATCTATCAATCTATCTATCTATCTATCTATCTATCTATCTATCTATCTATCTATCTATCTATCTATCTATCTATCTATCTATCTATCTATCTATCTATCTATCTATCTATATCTATCTGTTCACATTAATTTCTTTATGGCTGTCTCTGTTCCCTGAATATATCAAGGCATCGAACGTTGTCCTATCAAATACAAAGAGATAATGACCAAGTAATAACCAAGTAATGACCAAGTAATGACCAAGAAATGACAAAGTCATTGCAAGAACAATGTGCTGTCAAGTCTAATCTTGAATACATTGGAAAGAGGGAGGGAGTGTGGGGGCGGGGTGGAAAAGAGGTTAAGAAAAAAAAAGAAGTGTCTTAATCTTTTGTTACAAGAAGTAGTTAAGTCATTGTACCCAATAGCCTAAAGAAGAAGTAGTAAAGTCACTGGACCCAATAGCCTAAAGAAGAAGTAGTAAAGTCACTGGACCCAATAGCCTAAAGAAGAAGTAGTAAAGTCACTGGACCCAATAGCCTAAAGAAGAAGTAGTAAAGTCACTGGACCCAATAGCCTAAAGAAGAAGTAGTAAAGTCACTGGACCCAATAGCCTAAAGAAGAAGTAGTAAAGTCACTGGACCCAATAGCCTTAAAGAAGCTCATGTAAGAAGTTCACTTAATAATAACTTATTGTACTTTTGAGAGAGTTTATATGAAGATACACATAAAATACATAAATGAAAATATGTGCGTCTTTACTGGTACATATAGATTGCCAAGCCTGTATGTTACTATATTTGTGTATGTGACCTAGAGTCTGTGTGTGTGTGTGTATATATGCGTATTCGTTGGATGTGTGCAGTAATGTCTTATCAGCATTACGACCCTCCCTCCCCCCCCCTCACCGAGTTAATTCACGTCCACCCCCCCACCCTAACCCCTACCCCCCCAACAGTGTTGAATACCCAGGTGCTCAATTATTGATTAAGGGGGGGGGGCAGTGATTAAAATCCTTGAGTAGATTTCCCCCCCCCCTTTTTTTACCCACTCCTTAAGGATCCAGACCCCATAATAGACTCGCACTTCATAACCTGACCCTACTCTTCTCCTTTCCGAAGCTATTCCCGAAACGACGCTCCTGCATCGGGGCCCCTAGAGCGGCTAGAAGTATTTGGCATATAGACATGTGTGAATGTATTGGGACGCAGAAGGAACCAATGAAATCTTATCTCCATATGAATGAAGCATGACGAATTTGTTTGTGTTTAAATATATTCATGACATCATCTATTCACTTATTCGCCACTCGCTTAATCGCACTAATGTTTAAAAGAATGACGACCACATGGGTTGCATGTCTAAATAAGATAATCAACACCGGCAACCTCCAATATATTACAAGTGTGCTCGGCTGTTTAAAACTCACTTCGGCTTACCGAATACAGAAATATCTAATTGTTGAACTAACAAATTGGAAATGTTTTGGCTAGTTCAAACGGCGGACCAATGAAAACGATTAAACCCATAAAAAAAGAAATAAGCAGACGTTTGCCGTACGACTTTTAAGGATCGTGGCACTCGCTGGTTTTTTTTTGTTCAACTTGAAGCATAAGGCAGAAGGGGTGAAGACGGCGCGAAATGTTGCGCGGGGGGAAGAAAATTCTCTCCTACAGCTAGCTCATCGTCTTCAACCTGAAAGCGCGCGATAGTGGAACTTTTTTTCTTTTGCCGCCATGCCCTGCCCTGCTTACCTTCTCCTGCTGGAAGACGCTGATTCTAAAAATAGACAGGATCTTTCGTCTCCGGGCTTGACTTAAATGGTAGGGTAAAAACGTAGAGAGGGCTTTTGTTGAGTTTAAAGTTCCGCTAGTTGTGTTTTTAGTTTTACGGCGTTGTTGAAATTGTTTGGGGATATATCGTCATTATTCAAATATCAAAGTTTAAATATCAATGTTTTGTTTGTTACTCGCCATGTAAACAGTTTGGAAAATAAACAAAGTAAAAGTTACTATTACTTCGATGTGTTGACAATGTATTGATTAGTGGATTAAAAGAAAACAACTTTATCTTAAAAGTGTAATGTGTACTACTTTTAATCTTAATGATTTGAATGTATTGGCTAATTGAGGATTGTCAGTGTTTACTATTGCTACCCATACGCCCATCTTGCAAATGGGTTTTTTCTAAAAAAAAAAAAAAAACATGACGTAACGACATTGTCTCTCACTAGACCGTACTGTACAAAAATGTAAACATTGTGCGTGTGTTTGTTACTAGTTTAGGTTGTGTCACGTGACACAACAGTTTAATATTTAGAACGGCGTGAGTTGTAACAAAGATCACTGTTATAGTGACTTGCTTAAAGATACACACGTCTGGTGCCTGGAACTTGAATCCAATTTCTGACATTATTCACATTAGAGAGATACATAGATAGAAGTAACAATTACATGTTAGTGAAATGTCAAAGAATGAAAACGATTTAAAAAAAAAGTAAATAGCGAAATGAAACATTTTGCTACAACTTGTCTTACTGATATCTGATATGGAGATTGGGGGGGGGGGTGGAGGGGGAAGAAGAGGGAATAAGAGAACCACAACCTTCTCATCAATAACAGTACGACAGTTTAAACTTAGATCAGATGTATTCATCGTTTATAATAAGTAATGACATGTTAGTGTGCAGTCATAAAGGAAACACCACAAAGTACTATACCAGGTCATCGTCACAGTCACATAGAACAAGTATTGACATGTTAGTGTGCAGTCATAAAGGAAACACCACAAAGTACTATACCAGGTCATCGTCACAGTCACATAGAACAAGTCAGCTGGAGACACAAAGATTGACATTTCCTTGCTGGCTGGACTAGAACAGTATAGAAGGGCGTTTCTCAGGGTGTGGTCCATCAAATTAATTTCAATAAATACTTTTCATACAATTATATATTCCATGGGGGAGCCAAATGCGGCTCTTACATCTAAATGCGGCTCTTACATCTAAATGCGGCTCTTACATCTAAATGTGGCTCTTACATCTAAATGCGGCTCTTTAGTGATTTTATTTTGTATGGCTCCCACTGAGCCATTTATTTCTATTATCTATTTTTGTCCCGAAATGTTCATAAATCGGCAAAGTTGCGGATCTATAAAATATTTTTAGACTAGAGTAGGGCCCCCATCAAACTCCCACATGGTTACCCCTGGTCGTATACATTCAGTTTAACAGTTCTTTTATTTTTTTTTTCCAATCATGAAACACAAAGGTATGAGAACCACTGGTATAGAAAGAGGGTTTAGTTTTATATTAACTATTACATTTTCCTTCTTTTGATTTCGTTGATGTCTAGTAAATATTCCAAGTGTTGTTACAAAGTCTATCGTCTTAAACAAAAGACATCCCGTTCACACCCCGTTATCTTTTCCCGTTTACACCCCATCATCTTTTCCCGTTCACACCCCATCATCTTTTCCCGCACACACCCCATCATCTTTTCCCGCACACACCCCATTATCTTTTCCCGCTCACACCCCATTATCTTTTCCCGCTCACACCCCATTATCTTTTCCCGTTCACACCCCATTATCTTTTCCCGCACACACCCCATTTTCTTTTCCCGCACACACCCCATTTTCTTTTCCCGCACACACCCCATTTTCGTTTGCCGCACACAGCCCATTTTCTTTTCCCGCACACAGCCCATTTTCTTTTCCCGCACACAGACATCGATAAATTAAAGGGAAAATTGCCCACCATGCAAGTGAAGTGAATCCAATAAGATCGTCAAAACTTTGACTTTGTCGCCAGCCAGGGGCGGAATCTTTAGTGTTTCCGTAGTTTTTGTTAAGGGAAGGGTTCATCATATTTCTAGAGTTAGCTCCTTTGGCCACTAACGCTAACTAGGCCACTGCTTACCTTTGTGTTATAGACATGTTGCGATTTGTTTCGGTCTTTTTATTCACTTTTTTTTGTTGAGTTTTTTCATTCCAAGTTTTTAAAATTTTTATTGGCTCCACCATACTGCCATATTGGATCTACCATACTGCCATATTGGATCTACCATACTGCCATATTGGATCTACCATACTGCCATATTGGATCTACCATACTGCCATATTGGATCTACCATACTGCCATATTGGATCTACCATACTGCCATATTGGATCTACCATACTGCCATATTGGATCTACCATACTGCCATATTGGATCTACCATACTGCAGGAGTCAACGGATGGTCGAGACGTATAGCGCTCGACTGACGACTTGAAAGTCCCTGGTTCGATCTTCGGCGAGCACCAATAGATATTTCAGATCATGGTGAAAGTTCCCGTTAAATTCTTCCGTGACCATTGCACTACCAGGTATGATACCATTAAAACAGTACCATCAGTGGTTTGTATACTCTAAAAGATTTCATCTCATCCGTACATTGGACATCACTCACACCATACTCCAGTGTTAAGATGCTGAAACTGTTTACTGAAAACAAGGTCTAAAATACTGGGCTAATAGTAGCAAATGTATTACATCCCATTAATTTATATAATATAGTTAGAATTGTTCGAGTGTTTTGGGGCTGTAAATAAATATATATATATATATTGGGTCTGTAAATACATATATATATAAATATTGGGTCTGTAAATACATATATATATATATATATATATATAAATATTGGGGCTGTAAATACATATATATATATTGGGTCTCTAACAACGATACATGCCAGGCCCCTTTAGCATCATATGTAATAGGAGTCAGTACTGGAAGGGGCTATTGGGCTGTGGGGGGGCCCAATACAGCTATATAATTTGCCTACCCACATAAACTGTTCTGAATACGGTTATTGTAATAGGTGGCGTGGGCTACTGCAAAGGAACTGAACGTCTGGCATCATGTGACAATGATTAGAAAAAAAAAACTGATTAGCTGGTGTACAATTATGTCTGATGACGTTCCACTGACGATAAATAACTTAACGAAAGGATTTTAAAAAAAATAAAATAAAACATCCGCCCCCGGGGGGGGGGCGGGGCGGGGGGGAACAACAACAAAATTTGAAAGCCCGGGCTTTTAAGTCTCAGATTATGAAGGTGAGAGACTGGAACCAAACATGGGTGTGAGTGGCATTGATTGGGAAACGAACAACACTGATCCGGCAATATATATATATATATATACACACGCACAGACACACACACACACACGCACAAACACTTCCACACACAGACACTCACACCGAAACACACACACACACACACACACACAGACATTCACTGGTGTACAGAAGTAAACATACAGGCAGTAAGTTGTGTCTAGTGTTGTCATGGAAAATACTTGGTGGAGTACAATAATGTTCTGTGTAAACACAGGGTACAAGTAGTGTACTTATAGAACACAGGAAGTATGGAGAGTACTTAGAAACTGGATAGTTAAGTGCATGTAACAGTGCATGGGAATCAAGTGCCAATCATGTACAAAAACAAAACAAAGTACCTAAAAGTGCCTTGAGTGCTACGATTTACATGGGAAATTATTAGGTGCCACAAAGGAAACACGTAAATGCTGCTAAAGAAGGTCATCGAGAAACAAGTGCGAACGTTTTTGGATATTATAGCGGTTGTCATGGCAACCTTACTGACCTCACAGAGTACTACAATCGTTAGTTAACTACCAGTGGATAACTATTATTTTTAATTATATTTCCGTGTACTACTTTTTATATATGTATGTGTGTGTGATTGTGTGTGTGTGTGTGATCGTGTGTGTGTATAAATTAAAAGTGTGTATCTTGAAATTCAACAATCACCAATCATGACGTTACATTTAGTTATCGATTTCTCTTTAACTGCGTGACATTGCTTCTATATATTTTCAACTGCCCTCCAGAAAAAAAATTTCTCACGAGTCACTGGTTGCCGACCGCTGTTGTCGTTTACATACGGAGTTGGTGAGTAGTGTTTAGTACTTAAAGTAATGGACGCACATGATAATAGATGGTCAATACCCTGGACATGTACATGAGGTAGTTGACTAGTGCAAAGTACGTCCATAGTACCAGAGGCTTAGCGAGGGATGGGCAACGGGGGCATCCTGCCCCGGGCGCTACTCACAAGGGGGCGCCAAATGGTATATTTTACATATATGTCTGTCAAATGAGGGGAGGCGCTAAAAAAGGTATTAAAAGGTATTGTGCCCCTGGCGTGAGTTAAGCTCGCTACTTTATTGGACTTACAGGAGCTGACAGCAGGACCGTCATTATAGTAAGGCCAACTAGGCAACCCCGATCCCCTATGCGTTTCTATCAAATCAAATGTTAAGGTGGAGCCGTTGGGCACTTTTACCTAGGGCCCCCCTCCAAATATATTTGAGTAATCTGTCTTCGCCCTCTCAAATAAAGGGAGTGGGTGACAGTGGCGTTGAAGATGTCAGAGTGGTCGGCAGTCATTTAGAAAATACGTGAAGGCCGAAATTCTCCTCTAATTATTAAACTTATTTCTCCTCTTATTTTTCATCTAATTTCTCCTCTAATCTTTCATCTAATTTCTCCTCTAATTTTTTATCTAATTTCTCCTCTAATTTTTTATCTAATTTCTCCACTTTTCCATCTAATTTCTCCTATAATTTGTCATCTAATTTCTTCTCTAATTTTCCAATCTAATTTCTCCAATTTTCCATCTAATTTCTCCTATAATTTGTCATCTAATTTCTTCTCTAATTTTCCATCTAGTTTATCTTCTAATTTTCCATCTAATTTATCCTGTAATTTTCCAAGTTTCCACTTTATTTACCATCCAATCTCCCCTCTAATTTTTCATCTAATTTCTCATGTTATTTATCCTCTAATTTGCCCTCTAATTTCTCCTCTCATCTTCCTTCTTATTTCCTCTCTATTTTCCCCTTTTCATATTCTATCAAATGCACCCAACGGCCATGTGCTACAAAAGATATTTGGAATGAAAATAATAAAAACAAAATGTGTGTGCGCGCCAGCATAACGGTAATTAGAGGTACATAGGACACACAGTGGATGACCGCAGTGACCATCACAGACTGGGCACTATTGGGATGAAGAAAGGTCACTGCATAAGCTGCCCACTCTAGTGAATGTTGGTTTAATAAAGGATTGATGATCAACACCTCAGACGTACAGGCAAAATAAAAAAAAACAACTCAATAGCAAAGGGGGGGGGGGGGTGAGTTCAGTTGAGACTTAGGTAGTTTAGACACTTTCCTCAATCTACTGAAACCAACAACCTGATTGCTGATGGTGGAGCCCTGGATTTTTATTCATTGTCATGGGCCTGTAAAGTGCCGAAGATTTTCTGTCATCGACCCTGTACTGTAGAGAATGGTAGAGAAACGTGTTCAAGTTTATGGCCGTGTTTCTAACCAATGTATCTTGGTACACTTGATTCTACAGGATGAAAAACACAAATCTAAACTTAACGAATAAAAATATATCAGTGTCTTGTTTTAATTTGAAACTCTTCACTATGTAAAGCCGAAATTGTTATTGATAGATAGTTCGTATTAGAATGTATTGGTTTCATTTCATATCTTAGTAGCTTTAGTGTAATGACTTATTATATGTTGCTAATGTACTATTTTAAAAGAATAATTACAAGTAAACAAAAATAGGTTAGGCTCGTCCATCAAAATGCCGGGTGCCGGTCTCGTCAGCACTGAGCTCATCTTTGTCATAAAAATGTTAGCGTCTGTGCTCACACATAAACCTCGAAAATTTCACACGAGTTGGTCGGTAAGCTACACAACGATCTCATTGTCAGTCAATGATTACTGAGTATTGAGCCCAAGACACGTAACTCTTCAATTTCTTTGATGTTTGGAGCTAATCAACGAGTTACTTGTCCTTGCGTTCTGTGTACCGTGTCCTAATCAGTGGTGTGTCGAGTGCCTAGGTTATAAATAAATAATTAGAACCCATGCGAATATCGGTCAGCGGCGGAGGTGAAGGGCAGTAGAAATTTAGGATGGGCGTAAATATATCTGTTAATCTGTCTTGAATCTATCTTTTTTTTTTAATCTATCTGTCTTGAAGACATATATAAGTGCTCGGAATATGTCTATTTGTTTGTCTGTCTTGAAACTTTCCATTTATTTATCTGTCTTTAAGCTATCTATTAACTTTCTGTCTGCAATCCATTTAAACCTGTCTCTTTAAATGTCTGTCTATTTGTATACATTTGTTTGAGATACGTAAATTCATAGTCGTGTTCAGCTTATTAATGTACATGTATGGTAGTAAGTAAGTAAGTAAAGTTCCCTTAGCCCTAACGGGCCATCGGGGCAGATGAAGTGTAGAATTCATCTGTTTCTATAACCTCGGCATATGAAGGGATTGTGTGGTTAGCACAACGCCCAGCCACCTTTACTTCCCCAACTTCAAGTCAGGTACCCATTTAAAGCTGGGTGGACTTGTGGGGCGACTTTGCACCAAATTTAACCTGGAAAAATTCCATGGGCCTCACCGAGGAACGAACCCAGGACTCTCAGGTCAACAGTCGAGTATCTACACCACTCGGCCACCCGTCCCACTACTTTTTTTTGGACCTTACAAGCTGGACGTTACAAGTTGGACGTTACAAGTTGGACGTTACAAGCTGGACGTTACAAGTTGGACGTTGCAAGCTGGACGTTACAAGTTGGACGTTGCAAGCTGGACGTTACAAGTCGGACGTTACATGTTGGACGTTGCAAGCTGGAGGTTCTGACTTACAAGTTGACGTTGCAAGCTTGACGTTACAAGTATGGACGTTACAAGCTGACGTTGCAAGTTGGACGTTACAAGCTTGACGTTACAAGTTGGACGTTACAAGCTGGACGTTGCAAGTTGGACGTTACAAGTTTGCTGCCGAATGGGCATAAATATACACACAATTCATTTCATTCATATAATTTCCACAAATTATTATATTAATTTGTTTTTGCAATAAAAACTTTGACATTGTTTTGAGTTGACACGTTCTAAATAAAATGTATATTTGTGACAACTGACTGGTCATGCATGAAGTCAATTTCAGACAGACCATGCATGAGGTCAATTACAAACTAGTCATGCATCAGGTCGTTAATAGACTGGCTATGCATGAGATAGATAACATACTGGCCATGCTTGAGGTCAATAATAGACTGGCCATGCATGAGATAGATAACATACTGGCCATGCTTGAGGTCAATAATAGACTGGCCATGCATGAGATAGATAACATACTGGCCATGCTTGAGGTCGTTAATAGACTGGCTATGCATGAGATAGATAACATACTGGCCATGCTTGAGGTCAATAATAGACTGGCCATGCTTGAGGTCAATAATAGACTGGCCATGCTTGAGGTCAATAATAGACTGGCCATGCTTGAGGTCAATAATAGACTGGCCATGCTTGAGGTCAATAATAGACTGACCATGCATGAGGTCAATAATAGACTGGCCATGCATGAGGTCCATAACATACTGGCCATGCATGAGATAGATAACATACTGGCCATGCTTGAGGTCAATAATAGACTGGCCATGCATGAGGTCCATAACAGACTGGTCATGCATGAGGTCCATAACAGACTGGTCATGCATCAAGTCGATCACATTACGTTTTCCAGTTTCTGAACAAAACAATACTTAGAGAACGTGCCACACAAAGTCAAAAGTGTCAACACCTAGTGAGGAACAGGAAGAATGTAATGATATAAATGTACCCGGCTTTTTAGGAGATGCACAAAACATGTAAGAGACGCAGGTGGCTTACAGAGCAACTTTTAACCCCAATTCTTCTCCGTCCTATCAGCTCCTGTAGGACCATAACGTCTGAACAGATTTACCACCAGAGGGCGCCGTGTTGTGCAGTCATCTTGAGTTGTGGGCCTCCTTTTTTCTGGCTTTCAAAAATTCTTCTCCATGTATGATTCTTCCTGCTCTTCTCTTTCCCCGAAGGTTCTCACACAATGCAATGTAAAAAAAATAGTATTAGCTCATCTGAAATTCATAATTTGACTAAGAGGCCTGTCTATTAACAAAATGTCAACACGTCTGTCAATAAAAAAATAATTTTAAACCATTTATCATCAGTCTATATGAACTAGTCTATTGCATCTCAAGTGCTACAATAGTAATAATAAAAAAAATTGATCAAAACTTAACAATTGACTCAAGATACGCCCGTGTCCAAGTCACTAACTTGATTAAAAGAAATCGATTGTTAAGAAATGTTCATACTCCCCCCCCCCTCTAGCGTTGTATTTTCACAATATCTTTTTTTTTCTCTCTTGTACTTATCTTCTAGATCAATAAAGATCAAGTTGTGGACACAGTGAGTACAGACACAGTGAGTACAGACACAGTGAGTACACCAAACTGAGCACACGCTTCAGTGAGTCGTCAACAATGTGATTTGAGTTTTCATTGGTACTTTCAATTTCATTGGTCGTTTTTTTAAGGTTATTTGTTTTAAATCGGATTCAGTAGGAGTGACTTTCCGTGATAATATTGTTATGGTAGATTTGTGAATAATATTAATTAAGAATACTTGAAATATATGTTTATGTTGATGCTACATTTTGAGATATAAGGTAGAAGAATTAACACGCCAGATGCTACATATTCGTTCAAGTCGACATCAATAATGATAATGAACTAAAGTTATACATGTAATGATAATCTATTCCAATAACTGATAGTGTTGCTAAAGTTATGTTTTATTCAGCTATCAAAGATAAATGTTTAATTTCATTGTAGCCGATTTGTTTACATTTAACTGATTCATTTTTATTATCCACTGGATTAACCTAGTATTTACTACCCCTTGTTATTTACAGAATCGTAGACCTATAAATATATCCATGAACTCTTCTGTGACGTTTGACTCTAATCCTCAATAAGCAAACGTTTAGATTGAATGGTGGGAGAAGACGAACGTCGATACATGTTAAAGTATATACACACTCAATCACACACACATGCATGAACATACAATCTCAATCACACACACATACATAAACATACACACTCAATCACATACACAAATACATGAACATACACACTCAATCACATACATACATAAACATACACACTCAATCACACACACAAATACATAAACATACACACTCAATCACATACACATACATAAACATACACACTCAGTCACACACACATTCATAAACATACACACTCAATTACATACACATGCATAAACATACACACTCAATCACATACACATACATAAACATACACACTCAATCACATACACATACATAAACATACACACTCAATCATATACTCATACATAAACATACACACTCAATCAAATACACATACATAAACATACACACTCAGTCATATACACATACATAAACATACACACTCAATCACATACACATACATAAACATACACACTCAGTCATATACACATACATAAACATACAACAGAGATTTTCTTATAACTATGCAAGTATGGAGATACAATGTTTTTTAAATATGACTGTATATCGTTCATGTGGCTGCGTGGAATATAGGGAATTTGTGGCTGTGTAGAGTAGAGGGAATTTGTGGCTGTGTGGAATAGAGGGAATTTGTGGCTGTGTGGAATAGAGGGAATTGGTGGCTGTGTGGGATAGAGGGAATATGTGGTTGTGTGGAATAGAGGGAATTTGTGGCTGTGTGGAATAGAGGGAATTTGTGGCTATGTGGTAGAGCGTTCCACTGCGGGTTCAATACCCTGTGATTTCCAGGACTTTCTTCGGGTACCCTTGATGTCCCTAATATCACCCAGCTAGCCAATCTGTATCCGACATTCGCGGGTGTTTTGTATTAGCCACACATTCCTATAGAATGGCCCTGTGTAATTTGTTAATATGGTCCTTGTAAGTAGTTAGGTATCTGTGGTTGATATAAATTTTCACTTAGAGTCTTAGACTCATGCGCCGATTAAAAACAAATATAACAATTTCGTGCAATAGGGTAAAATTAGACATAGTGTTCCACTTTACACAGCACAAGAAATATCTTCAATTGCATAGTGCCCTGACTTTTCGACACTGGACAGTTCTACGCCAGACAGTTAGACCCCATAATTTCGAGCCCGATACACTTAAACCCCGGGGTCGAAAAGTCGTGAAACCAAAGATTCAGGCTTTGAGCCAATGTCCCTGGCCATGTATTTCAAACATCATACATTGAGGCTAAAACTGACCTCGTTGTTAAGTAAAGGATTAACAACCAAGTGGGATCTTATAAAAGAGAAAAAAAACTGGTATGGTTCATTCATGTTTCTCGTAGTATTGACATTTGTAAAACTGTAATGGAGAGAACTTAGAAGAGGTTATTCAACTAATAACTGCATAGGCAACATTGAAAGATGGACTAGCTGAAGTATAGTGATAATAATGGCGACCATACGACAAAGAGAAGAATGGAGAAACATTTACACGTCAATGTACTCTAACTTCCCATCCCATTCCATCAACGACATACATTTTCATGGGGCAAAAAGAAATAGAAGTTAATCAAATATTATACATTAATATTATACATTTAATAATATATATTAATATTATACATTAATATTATACATTTAATATTATACATTTAATATTATACATTTAATATTATACGTTTCGTCTTAGAATTGAACAAAAAATCAAGCTAGAGGGTGTTGGAGGAACTGATCGTTCTGTTTTCAAATTATTCTAAACTCGAAAGAATTAGAATTCGAACCGCTTATTGCATTCTTTGTCGCTGGATCCTAATACTGTATTTTGGCCGCCTTTCTGTCCAAACGTCTCCTGTATTTTGGCCGCCTTTCTGTCCAAACGTCCCCTGAATTTTGGCCGCATTTCCGTCCAAACGTCTCCTGTATTTTGGCCGCATTTCCGTCCAAACGTCTCCTGTATTTTGGCCGCATTTCTGTCCAAACGTCTCCTGTATTTTGGCCGCATTTCTGTCCAAGCGTCTCCTGTATTCTGGAAAAAAAAGGTGCTAGTATAGTGTATTATTTTTTTTTAGGCTAATTAAGTTCAATAACCAAAGTATGTTTGACTTGAAATGTCAGTGAACTGATTCAAGTGACGGGCAACATTTCTACACAAAAATGACCTCAGTGAAGTCCAGGTCAACGGACTACTTCCCACACAGGACAATGTCCCCCAGCATACGTCAGCTCCAGGAGGCTCTCTACACCCACCTGGACGACCTGGAGAAGAAAGTCTTCATTGAGGCCCTTAGCGCCTACGGCACCAATAGGGACGTTTTCGAGCTGGTGAACGCCCTGAGAAAAGTTCTCAACACTCCTGTGAAGAGAGAGCTGTTCCCATTGGTCAAAAGGGTCATCAAACACGAGGACGTTGAGGCTTTCGATCTACTCACCAGGTAAAAACACAATTCATTCATTTATTCATTATTCAGTAAGTAAGTAAGTAAAGTTTCCTTAGCCCTAACGGGCCATCGTGTAGAATTCATCTGTTTCTATAACCTCGGCATATGAAGGGATTGTGTGGTTAGCACAACGCCCAGCCGCCTTTACTTCCCCAACTTAAGTCAGGTACACATTTAAATGCTGGGTGGACTTGTGGGACGACTATGTTCCGAATTTCACCTGGAAAAATTTCATGGGCCTCACCGAGGATCGAACCCAGGACTCTCAGGTCGACAGTCAAGTAACTACACCACTCGGCCATCCGTCCCACTATTCATTATTCAGCTTTCACATTTCTTTTTTTTTACCATAATTTTTTTGTTTCTTCAGTCTCTTGGGAAAGATGTATTTAAGTTTAAAATTTAATAATGAATTGTTGAGGAAATTTTTGAGTCCTAATAAACTTATTGGGGATTAAATTTAATATAACATCATTCAAAAGTATCAATTATCTGTTATATCTCTACAATGTATTCACCCATAATTCTTTTATTTTTACATTGAATTTGTAGAATAAAACTTATTTATCTAAGTGCATCAAAATAGTTCTACCTGAGGGCAATCATTAGATACTTAATGAAGATGTTTACTCGTGATGTGGACTGTCAAGTAGGCAGGTAGTTCTGTCTAAGGATATCCAAGTCTCTAACCCCCACCCCCCCCTCCCTCCCTTCAAAAAAAAAGCTTAGAAAGTCCATATTCCTTACGGGCGTTGATAATCTGAAATCAAACAAAAACTTCTCATTCTAGCAAGTAACTTACCCCAGCAGTTCTGACACTTTCGCGACCCACTATGACAACATTTTTGGTGTGTGTGTGAAGTTAACAGTACTTTGTAAAGGACTGTTTTATGGTGTACTTCTTTCATCCCCACCTTTGTTGCCGATAGTGCAATGGCCGAGGGTGTTTGTAAGTACAATGGGTGGGGGCACCACAGAAAAATTGGGGAAATTTTAAAACTAAACTTTCCTGACAGTTGAATGCTTTAAAATACAGTAATATCTCCTAATAGTTTTGGTCTCACAACCCACCTGCAGAAAAAGTAAAATAAAAGAAAGTGGATAAATGCGTCATTCATTGTGTGTGTGTGTGTATATATATATATATATAGATAGATAGATAGATAGATATAGATATATATATATAGATATATATATAGAGAGAGAGATAGTTAGATAGATCGATTTCCCGTTAACTTAGAGCCTTTTTGTGACATCTAGAGAGAGTTATAGGTTATCGAACTAAAATTAGAGATGTAAAATATTTTATCGACTTACCTGAAATCGGTCGCGACCAACACTTTAAGACTCACTGCTTTACCCGATAAATGTTTGTTGTTTGTTTGTTTTTGTTTTTTGTGAGGGTGGGGGTACAATAAATTATTTCATGCAAAGTTTTATTGTATCATCTGTCAGGGATGAAAGGCAGCACAGTACCTTGCCACGCCCTTTTCTATACAGACCTCACATCGCTGACTTGACGGTCATCAGCAAAGCCAAGACAGTCGCTGGCGATCATCATCACCACCACCACCAACCGACCCCCAGTCAAGCCGGAACAGCTAAATCTGCCAGCCAGAAATCTGCTCCGGTATCCAAGAGTCGCTCAGCTGAGAGCATCGTCTCCAGCAGCCGTGAACATAAACACAAGACTCTGTCTAGAAGATCATCAAGGAGTACACTGATGGGTGAGGTCATTGAGGTAGGCGGGGTATCAGGAGTACACTGATGGGAGAGGTCATTGAGGTAGGCGGGGTATCAGGAGTACACTGATGGGAGAGGTCATTGAGGTAGGCGGGGTATCCTATGAGCAAAGATTTACTTATTTAAGGATCTCTTGTCCATTCAATGAACTGAAATTTCATTTCTTTGTCTAATTTTTTCGTCAGTTCCCCCCCCCCCCCCCCCCCCAAGATTTTGTAATTTTACTTATATCCGTGTGAGATGTTGGCTTCTTACATAGATGTTTAAGTCTATATGTCTATGACAACTTATGTAGATTAAGTTTATTAATTTAGTTCCGTAGTCTCTGACAGTACAACGGCAATAACTTTAGGAAGGGCCAGTCATCTGGTGGCATCAGTTTATTTTAGCTTTGATTAGATATTGATGTTCCATCGTAATTTTAAAAATGTCTAGTAGATTAATTGAAACAATAAGTTAGGTGAGGGGGGGCATGTATGTAGGATCTTGCTAACACTGCTAGTTTTCGCTAACAGATCCGCGTATGATCTCGCTAGAATATCGCTAACATGTATGTAGATTTTCGATAACAGATCCATATATGTAGAATCTTGCTAACATGTATGTAGATTTTCGATAACAGATCCATATATGTAGAATCTTGCTAACATGTATGTAGATTTTCGATAACAGATCCATGTATGTAGAATCTCGCGAATAGACTCATATATGTAGGATCTTGTTAACAGATCCAACTTATTTTGTCAGATAGATGCTGGTGTCCCCAACGATGAAGATGGCGGTTACGGATTTACCATCAGGGGCGGCTCCGATATCGGGGTGGGTATCTACGTGTCGTCAGTGGACGATGGCAGCTACGCCCACGTGCACGGCCTCACGGTGGGTGACCTCATTCTGGAAGCCAATAATATTTCTTTCTCAGACGTCACTCATGATGAAGCTGCCAGGGTAGGTTTTACTTAACGGTTTGTATTATGCAGGACAGTTTGTATCATGCAGGACAGTTTGTATTATGCAGGACAGTTTGTGTTATGCAGGACGTTTTGTATTATGCAGGACAGTTTTTATTATGTAGGACTAACTATGCTCAACGAATAATTCGCACTCAGTTGGACATTCATTAGTCCATACGTCTAGCATATACGAAATTCAACAAGCAAAACTGATTGATAGCTTTCACCCTGAAGTCCATATATCTAGCAGCACTGGTATCTGTATTCTGTACGACAATCCAATAGCCAGATTAATTAATAACTTGTACTTAGTAGGACTTTTAACTAAGCATTATGAGAAATTATCATCTATGATATCTAGATAGTCATACTGAAATTTATATTATATAGGACATTGAAAGTCATATTGGTCGCCTACTGTGTAGGATCAAGTAAAGATCCCTTAATCCCCTCCCCCCTAAGGGAATTTTTTTGGGATAAATGAAATGTAGAATTCATCTGTTTAAGAGGCCACAGCATATCAAGGGATTGTGTGGTTAGCGCCACACCCTAACGCTTTTTACTCCCGCCAACTTAAAGTCAGGGTGGACTTGAACACTTTTCCTTTCACTGAGGATTTAAACCGGAACCCTACTGATCGACAGTCGAGCGAGCTACATCACTCGACCACCCGTCTTCATTGTGTGGTAGTACTGTTAATTTATGTATTATTTCTTTAACAAAAAAAATCTACTATTAGCGGACCATTGAGTTATCCATTTTGAGAATATCATTATTAAGATATAAGAAGTATAATTACTTTGCTGTGAAAAAAAATTAATTTCCTTATAATGGCAATTTACTTAGAATCAATTTTGGGTTACATGCCTCTGTTTAAAAGTGGTAGTTTACATTTTATTGCCAGATATTCAAAGCGGCCACGAGGCTTCACCTCAAAGTTTCTCGTGTCGGGCGTGTACCTGGAAGCCTCACCGTGATGGAGACATTCACCTGGACGGACCCTAAAGGAAGGCCCGTGTCTCCGCCTCTGCCGGGCAGTGGTCTGGCTGCAGGTGAAGATGACGGGAGAAGAAAGAGCGGCACCTTGATGTTGAAAGGGAGTGACGAGAGAAAGGTGAGTTTCTGTCACGCCTGTAGTTCATAACCTGTGGCCACACCTGTTGTTTACACCTTGCGGTGTCTTAAAGCGTTCAACAGTCGACCTTAGAGTCCCAGGTTCAATCTCCAATGGATATTTCTGGTGATTTTTAACATATCCGCTTTATCCATCTGGTGCCTCCAGCGCCTGTAGTGACAAACTTCTGCTTGGATATTATTATGGTGACTGGATTGTGCTTTAGTAGCGAGCGGTATCTTCATGTTGCAGCCTTATTTACGGGTTATAAGTTCTACTCGCTGGTAGTCCAGTCACCTACCTATATCTTTCATTGTGTCTCCATGGCCATAACACTGTCAGTCATGGTGTGGTGCTGAAATTAAAGCACCATAAAACTGTCGCGTTCTTTCAATTTGTTAAGTTGTACATATGTCATTAAAAAAAAATCAAAACTAAAGTTTTTTTCATTCCTATTTTAATTTCACCGGATATTTGCGATTGTATTAACAATTTGTCATTTAACCTGTCTCAATATATTTGTCCTCTCATTAGGTGAATATAGTAGTGCAGAAAGGTCAAGGTCTCGGCATTATGATCAGAGGTGGCACCGAGTACGGGCTGGGGATTTTTATCTCTGGCATTGATCCCTTCTCAGTGGCGGAGAATGCCGGACTTAAGGTCAGTGGTGACTAAAGTTTTGTGTTTGTGTGTTAGACTTATTGTGCGCCTGTGTGTTTGTGTGTGGGTATGTAAACAAAATTTAAAAAGTAAAAAGAAAGGACTGTACAGCAATAGTCACCAGAGACTTGGAGAGAGTAACATCGTTGGTAGGGGTACCACAAAAAGTCAACTTAATTTAAGTCAACATTTTAATGAGGGGGGCCCATTATTATCTTCTGCACCCGGGGCCCCAACAAGCTTAAGTCTGCCTCTATCTGAATTGCATAGATTTCGATGAAATTAGAATTTTGATCTTGCTACAATACAGACAATTATTTTTGATAGCAGTAAAATGTATTTTTCATTGACATAATAGTTAAGGTAAAAAAAAAAATCTATATATATGTGAAGCTAATGCAAATCAACACTTATGGTTTTATACAAGTAAGGATATACTCATATAAATGAACATCTTCTGTCCAATTTGTAAACTCTGGCCAGCTCGGAGATCAAATTCTGGATGTCAACGGCCGCAGTTTTCTGGACATCAGTCATTCAGAGGCGGTGAAACATCTGAAGAAAAGGCGGCACCTGATAATGACGGTGAGAGACGTGGGTAAGATCCCGTTCTCCAAGACCACCATTGACGAGACTGGGTGGATACAGAGCACCAGGGTGGAGTCGTACGACAGAAGTGTATCCAGCAGGTTAGTCAGCATATGCAGGTTGGTTACCATATTCGTGTAAGTAAGCATATACAGGTTAGTCAGCAAATACGATTAAGTCAGCATATACAGGCTAGTCAGCATATACAGGCTAGTCAGCATATACAGGCTAGTCAGCATATACAGCCTAGTCAGCATATACAGGTGAGCTGTAACACCATTGTAACGTAGATCAAATACAAAGGGTTTTATGGAGAGCCATTCATACAGATAGGTAGATTTAAGTTGGGGGGGGGGGGGGTTAAAGGTGGCTGGGCGTTTTGCTAACCACATATTCCATTTAAACAGATGAATTGTACACTTTATCTGCTCCGATGAACCATTAGGTAACTTTACTTTAGTTTACAGTTCCGCCAGCAGTAACAAGCTGATATAGGATTCTATAGTCAGACTCATCTTTCGCAATATCTTAAGCTATGAATACTTCAAGTTATTAAAAAGAAAAGTAATATACTTAGAAACGATGCTTCATGTAACCTTGGCTAACGTCTGCAAATCTCTGGCTCCTCTAATCATACACAGACACACACCCACGCACGCACGCGCACTCACAAACACACACATCAATAGCCAGCTTATTGCATTCATATCTCAGTATCCGAGATCTATTGACAGGGGCCATTGATACCTATTTGGGTTGTTACCCCCCCTCCCTTCCCCTATCGGTATCATTGCTTCAACTTTGAGCACATGAATAATACCGAGACATTTGTTCTGTACATAGATCTGTACCAACCAATCATTTACTGTTACGTCAGTAAGAACCAATTGGACTTCACGGGTCGACCTACTATTGACTACCACATAAAGTATTTATATCTACCTTGAATTCAAGTTCCGTAACTTGCAATGATTCTCTAATGACCGTTAAACTTGAGATAGGTGACTTATAGACACGACTGTGAGAACCTCTGCACATTTAAATATAATAAATGGTCCCAACAACAAATGACTTCAGGTTTTTTTTATTGCCTTCGCTCAAATTGGAGCCTGTTGAAATGATTGTATTCCCCTTGTAGTAATGTTTTGTTGACATGGAGTTTGATACTGTATCTTATTGTACACTTGACTGTCAATAAACTTACTTGTTCTTTTTTCAAAATTTGTCAACAGGAGGTCTGCCAGTGGCAGTGTCACTGACATTGATACACAAAAGGTAAATTGATTTGTGTCAGACATGTATTGGTAATTATGACTGTTTCAATGTTTACGCTCTTGACTAATCAATTCAGACGTATTTATTGATCATATTAATTAAAATTTTATCAGTTTACTTTTCAGCATTCTTCTGTTTAATTCGTAACTTTCTTTTGTACAATTATAAACATTTAATTTTTTAGTTTTCCAAGATCTCAGCCATTCTATTCTCTGAATAAAACCGTTTTATCTATCACTATTTATTACAAAAATTCCATTTCTTTGTTTTATCTTAAACTACCCCAATGCACCGATATATACTACCCCAATGCACCGATATATACTACCTCAATGCACCGATATATACTACCCCAATGCACCGATATAAACTACCCCAATACACCTATATAAACTACCCCAATGCACCGATATATGCCACCCCAATGCATCCATATATACTACCCCAATGCACAGATATATACTACCCCAATGCACCGATATATACTACTTCAATGCACCGATATATACTACATCAATGCACCGATATATACTACCCCAATGCACCGATATAAACTACCTCAATACACCTATATAAACTACCCCAATGCACCGATATGTGCCACCCCAATGCATCCATATATACTACCCCAATGCACAGATATATACTACCCCAAAGCACCGATATATACTACCCCAAAGCACCGATATATACTACCCCAATGCACCGATATATACTACCCCAAAGCACCGATATATACTACCCCAATGCACCGATATAAACTGCCCCAATGCAGCGGTATATACTACACAAATGCACCTATATATACTACCCCAATGCACTGATATATGCTCCCCTAATGCACCTATAAACTGATATATGCTACCTCAATGCACCGATATAAACTACCCCAATGCACTGATTTAAACAGAGGAATATCGATTTTTAAAATATCTTGAATGTAATAAAATATGACCTACTTTGTAGTAAGTCGTTTCACTTTTACAATAAGAACCTCACTTTATTTTTGTTTTACAGAAATCTTTTTTAAAAGGGCTGGGGTCTCAGATTATGTTCAACTCACCCAGCGTCAAGGGTCAGTTCAAGGGTCAACTACAGCAGCAGGTCAGACTATTGCTAAACGAGTCTGAGCAGGCATCACTGAGCTACTACCTGGCAGAGTACGACAAGTCTGCTGTCAGTGTTCAGGGACTGGTCCAGGCTTTGTTTGAATTACTGAATACTGTCGCCAAGGTAATGAAAAACAGATGGGGTACTGTTTAAGACTGTTGCTGATGAACAAGTGTCTTTACGATTGAGAAATTATAGTCTAGCCTCCAGCCATGTAGTACATTTTTGTAAATAAAAGTGTAAAGTATTTTATTTAAAAAAAAATGAAGCTAATATAATAACTATATCTTAATCTTAATCCTTCTTGTGCCGTTAGACGTCACATAGGGCTCTCAGTGTGTCTCTCCAGTTCTGTCTGTTTTGAGCTAGCTTTTCTATTGTTTTTAGGCAGTCTATATTGGCATTTTTTGCCTCTTTGATTAGAGTTCTTTTCAGTGTTTCGCGGGGTCTTCCCCTTTTCTATCTTCCTATTGGCTCCCAGCTAAGTGATTGTTTCGTTGTCTCTCCGCATCACATGTCCCACGAATTGCCATCTTCTTCTTTTGATCACGATTGAGATACAGGGCTGCCCTGCAATGTCTCCAATTTCTTTGTTGGTTTTAAAGTCGTTCCATTGAATTCCTAAAATTTTCCATAGGCATTTGTTTTCAAAGGAGTCCAGTTTATTACTAATTTCTTTGGTAGATTTCAAGCTTTCACAAGCATAGGTAAGTACGGGTAACACGTTGGAATTGAAGATTCTGAGCTTTGTTCTCATACTCAGGACTTTTGACTTCCATATATTTTCTAGGTTTTTAAAAGTTGCGGCTGGTTTTGCAATTCTAGATCTTATCTCTATGTTCGTATCGCCTTGTTGGTCTAAGCAGCTTCCAAGATATAAAAACTGTTGTACTTCTTCAATTGCTTTTCCTTCTACTTTGATTGTTACATTTTGATTTTGACCATGACTCATGACTTTCGTCTTTTCTTGGCTTATCTCCAGTCCTAGCTTTCCTGCTGTCACGGCTAGTTTTTCTGTCGTCATCTGCATTTCCTCAGGATCATCATTGATAAGAACTATGTCGTCTGCACTATATACTTGAATTAAATATACAGGAATTGAATGCATAAAATAGAATAGACAGAAATTCAGACAAAAGGGACAGAGAAATTGTTTGACTGTCATATATAAATATAAGTTCCCTTCTTAGCCCTAACGGGCCATCGGGTAGAATTCATCTGTTTCTATAACCTCGGCATATGAAGGGATTGTGTGGTTAGCACAACGCCCAGCCGCCTTTACTTCACCAACTTAAAGCCAGGTACCCATTTAAAGCTGGGTGGACTTGTGGAACGACTTTGCACCAAATTTCACCTGGAAAAATTCCTTGGGCCTCACCGAGGACTCTCAGGTTGACAGTCGAGTATCTACACCACTCGGCCATCCGTCCCACTCATATATAAATATATATATACATACATATATATATATATATATATAGCTAGATAGATAGATAGATAGATGGAGGGATGGAGAGATAGATAGATAGATAGATAGATAGATGATAAATAGATAGATAGATAGATAGATAGATAGATAGATAGATAGATAGATAGATAGATAGATAGATAGATAGATAGATAGATAGATAGATAGATAGATAGATAGATAGATAGATAGATAGATAGATATTATATTAATCATTACGTCATTTACCTGAGTTTCTCTATTATTACGGCATTTACATTTGTTCCTCTGTTGTTACGTCATTTACAATTATTCCTTTGTTATTTACAAATCAAAGTTCACCCTGATGTCAGAAATTCGTCTATCGATCCGATGCAATGATGTGTCTGTATTCGATGAGCTGTTGGTCAAAAGACAGATGGAAAAGTCCATGGTTGGTCTTTTCTAGTGTTTACCTAATTCACTTGTCTAAAATGTATTATGCTGTGTTAGTTAGTCACTCGTTCCTGTTTATACCTTTATTTACTTTGTGTACTGGCTATCCATTGTGATTTAAATTCTACTCTTGTCCACTTATTTAACTATGTTAAATCTATTCAGCCAATAAATATATCTAAATTAGGTCTACACAAAATAAAAATAAAATAATAATAAACTTATTGTTTTGATTTACTCTTTGTCCAAAGCATGACGCTAAAAAAATCCTCGACAGTGACGTCATGTCCACTGGCTCTTACGACAGTGATGACGTAATACGAGGTGAAATACACAAGAAAACTTTGTTCTCCCACCAAGTATGTAACAGAAGTTTTAGATTTCCGACATGGCTGTTTCTCAATACCTGTTTGTTGGATTGATATGTTCTCTCAACAGATCATTTCCCTATACATCGAATTATAAATTCTTAATGTTCAATTCATTTCAACATTGTCATTAATGTATTTGGTGATAAAGCACACTATATTATTGTAGCTTTATTAAAGGGTTGGCCACTCGGTTTTTGTTATAAAGCAAATAAAAATTCCTATAAAGGGCCGCCAGCATAGTAAATTTAGATAAGATTTACTTATGGAATGAGGGGGGTGGGGTGCGGGGGGGGGGTTAACTGGTTCAATGGAAGCCGCAGTAAACAACAAACAAGATAGTGGCCTACGGCTCCATGAGCAGCAATGGAACGCCAACATCTATAAACGATTGAATTTATGACGTGCAAGTCAAATGTTTCTTTTGGTGTATGTGTGTGTGTGTTTGTGTGTGTGCTGTATTAAGTAGTACACCATAGTGTACAAACATAGTATTAATTACGAGTAAGATTGTTGTGTGTAGGCTACACAGTCAAGGTCTGTTTTTGGAGTAAATATTTAACTCTTGCTTCCCCCCCTCTTCTTTTGCACATTCCCTAATTAGTGCTGGACACTTTATGGGAAACCCCCCCCCCCATTCTAAGAAAAAAAAAAGGTCAAAATTTGGAATAAGCCAAAAGAAAGTGTGTAAAAAAATGAAACTCTATAATGAATCAAATGTTTTGCTTATAAATATGTCATGATGATTACATATAGATATGTCATGATGATTACAAATAGATATGCCATGATGATTACAAATGGATATGTCATGATGATTAATATAGATATGTCATGATGATTACATATAGATATGTCAAAATGATTACATATAGATATGTCATGATGATTACATATAGATATATCGTGATGATTACATATAGATATGTCATGATGATTACATATAGATATATCGTGATGATTATAAATAGATATGTCATGATGATTACATATAGATATGTCAAAATGATTACATATAGATATGTCAAAATGATTACATATAGATATGTAATGATGATTACATATAGATATATCGTGATGATTACATATAGATATGTCATGGTAATTACATATAAATATGTCATGGTGATTACATATAGATATGTCAAAATGATTAAATATAGATATGTCAAAATGATTACATATAGATATGTCATGATGATTACATATAGATATGTCAAAATGATTACATATGGATATGTCAAAATGATTATATATAGATTTGTCATGGTGATTACCTATAGAAATGTCAAAATGATTACATATAGATATGTCACAATGATTACATATAGATATGTCATGGTGATTAAATATAGATATGTCAAAATGATTACATATAGATATGTCAAAATGATTACATATAGATATGTCAAAATGATTACATTTTTTATGGATAGACTGGTGCAGCTTTTTTTTTTAATCTATTCTTTTTCAAAATCAACTCTTTTTAAAAATCTATTTTATATTTCCCTCACAGAAACCTGCAACAGAAGTTCATCAAATGACACAAGGTATGGAGAGCGTCAACACATTACCAGATTATCAGCTGGTAGGTTAATAATAAAGTAAACAGTAAGTAAAGATTCTTATAGAGACTTTACATACCATCGCGGGGGAGGGGGGGGGGGTCAGAATAAGTAGGCTTCACCTTGTTTCTCTACAGATGAGATAGTACGAAGTCCTCCCGTCTTTATTCCCCCCCTCCAAATGTGAGGTAGCCAATTATAAGCTGGGTGGACTTAGTGACATGAAACCTTCATTAGAAAATTGACATCACTCATCGAGGTTTGAACCCAATGTACACGTAACGCCCAACAATACCCAATGCATATGTAACGGCCAACAATATCCAGTGTATATGTAACGGCCAACAATATCCAGTGTATATGTAACGGCCAACAATATCCAGTGTATATGTAACGGCCAACAATATCCAGTGTATATGTAACGGCTAACAATACCCAATGCATATGTAACGGCCAACAATACCCAGTGCATATGTAACGGCCAAAAATACCCAGTGCATATGTAACGGCCAACAATATCCAGTGTATATGTAACGGCCAACAATATCCAGTGCATATGTAACTGCCAACAATATCCAGTGTATATGTAACGGCCAACAATATCCAGTGTATATGTAACGGCCAACAATATCCAGTGCATATGTAACGGCCAACAATATCCAGTGTATATGTAACGGCCAACAATATCCAGTGTATATGTAACGGCCAACAATATCCAGAGTATATGTAACGGCCAACAATATCCAGTGTATATGTAACGGCCAACAATATTCAAAGTATATGTAACGGCCAACAATACCCAATGTACATTTAACGGCCAACAATACCCAATGTACATGCAACGGCCAACAATACCCAATGTAAATGTAACGGCCAACAATACCCAATGTAAATGTAACGGCCAACAATACCCAGTGCATATGTAACGGCCAACAATACCCAGTGTATATGTAACGGCCAACAATATCCAGTGTATATGTAACGGCCAACAATATCCAGAGTATATGTAACGGCCAACAATATCCAGTGTATATGTAACGGCCAACAATATCCAAAGTATATGTAACGGCCAACAATACCCAATGTACATTTAACGGCCAACAATACCCAATGTACATGCAACGGCCAACAATACCCAATGTAAATGTAACGGCCAACAATACCCAGTGCATATGTAACGGCCAACAATACCCAGTGTATATGTAACGGCCAACAATACCTAGTGCATATGTAACGGCCAACAATACCCAGTGTATATGTAACGGCCAACAATACCCAGTGTATATGTAACGGCCAACAATATCCAGTGTATATGTAACGGCCAACAATACCCAATGCATATGTAACGGCCAACAATATCCAATGTATATGTAACGGCCAACAATACCCAATGTAAATGTAACGGCCAACAATACCCAATGTAAATGTAACGGCCAACAATACCCAGTGCATATGTAACGGCCAACAATACCCAGTGTATATGTAACGGCCAACAATACCCAGTGTATATGTAACGGCCAACAATACCCAGTGTATATGTAACGGCCAACAATACCCAATCTATATAACGGCCAACAATACCCAATCTATATAACGGCCAACAATACTCAATCTATATAACGGCCAACAATACTCAATCTATATAACGGCCAACAATACTCAATGTATGTGTTACGGCCAAGAATACCCAATGTATAGGCCTATGTAACGGCCAACAATATCCAAAGTATATGTTACGGCCAACAATACTCAATGCATATGTAACGGCGAACAATACCCAATGTATATGTTACGGCTAATGTCTTGATTTTTTTTATATATAGAACCAAGAATCTCTTCAAAAGCGAAGTTCATCTTCACCTAATTTAATTCATCTGGGACATGATGCACAAACTATGAGCAATAAAACAATGTCAAGGTTTCGTTCAAGGTCAAAGTCTCCCAAAACTGCCCGCAATTTAACAAATTTTACTAGACACCTTTCTCCAAAGTCAACATGGGAAAGACAGTATAAGAGAGACAACTCAAGTATTATTGGAAAGGTAAAGTTATTCCACAGTTATCCGTGGTTCTCTGGTGTAATAATGACAGAATCTAAATACTTCTTTAGTGGTTTATTTGTGTCCTAATAAAAATGTCAAGCTGTATATGTGTGATCACATACAGATATCGAGATGTATATGTGTGATCACATACAGATATCGAGATGTATATGTGTGATCACATACAGAAATTGAGATGTATATGTGTGGTCACATAAACACAAAAAATGTTTAATAGTATGAGTCCAGGAAAAAATGTGCAAATGTATAAGTGTACACAGACACATAAATAACCCATCTATGTGTGTAAATATATAAGTGTGAACACACACACACATACAACTATCCCAACGTATGTGTTTAAGTATGTAAATGTGAACATATACAACTGTCCTATCGTATGTATGTAACTATATAAGTGTGAACACACACACACAGAAATATCCCATCGTATGTGTGTAACTAAGTTAATTCAATTCTTATTTTCAGCCCGATGACCCAAGTGACGACAGTGGTGTAGAGATTAACGGACAGATAATAAATGGAATGACCAATGGCCAGATCTCTCAAACGGCCATGTACCAGCAGATGAAGCAGCGACATTTACTTGTAATTATGACGTCTGCCTTATAAGCTTTTAATTATTTTAATCTTATGGTTGATTTGTATAGTACGCCGGTCTGCCCACCTAAGGGTCTTGGGTTCAATCCTCGGTGAGAACCAAAGAATAGCTCCAGGTCCCAGTCAGCACAACTTTAATTTGATATTTGCCATTAGTGATTGCGACTGGACATTGTGCTAAACTGTCCCTAAATGTGTCGTGGAACTTGACCTTCGATGGGGGAAGATAATCTCTGTAGTTAGGGAGTAATCATTTTATTCATTTTTTTTAAACATTTACCGATTTTTTAGTTACAGAGCAACAAGAGACATGGATATGCAGCTAACGACACATACCTGATCCATTTCAATAAAATTGCAGACCATATGACCGTGAACGAAGGCACAACAGAAATACAAGCTCCGGTATTCACAACAAAATCCGATGACGGCATACACTTTAAAAAGAAAAGCAAAGATCATTTCCGGGTTATCGAGCACAAAGCGGAAGTCTATCAAAAGAACGAAGCCCGAACTGATCAGGTTGAACTGGATCATAGAAAATATTCGCGTAAAGATAAAGACATTGGAATGAGACAGGAAGCTCAGTCAAAAAATAATAATTCAGGCGGAGGCATAGATGGCAACGTTCACCTTAATGGGCCTACCACAAATGTCCGTCGGAAAACATCAAGCCAATCTGATCCTCGCTTTGTGACAGAACGCAGCGAGCTACGGGGAGCTCCTTCGGATAGACACAATATCCAAAACGAGAGCAGTGTGAGAAATGAGGAAGAGCGCGCGGCGTTGAAAGTCGACAACCGCTCTGGAGTCGCCAACGCCGCCATGAAAGAATCTTCGCCTGCCTCGCACTCTGTTCGATTTAAGACCACCGAGAGCTACATCACCATCAACGGCAATCCTGGCCCACCGCCTCACCGACATCAAACCATCATTCACAACACGTATACCCCTGGCTCTGTACCTCCACCACCACCACCTTCGCCGCCCACATCCAGGAGAGACAACTTCAGACAGAACGACTTTTCTGGGATGGACACAGAAGGTCGAGGCAACAGAGATGACCAAGATGCACGCCAATCCAAGAAACTGTCGCGCTGGCCGAGGGTGTTGAAGTCTTCGGATAAACCCGATCACAGCAATCCCTCAAAGACAATGAACGATTACCAGCCAACCAATCACGAAGAGCCACTTTTTGAAGAGTTGGCCAATCAAAATAAGAAAAAAAGAATATATTCATCACCTGGTAAGACCGGCTCTAAAAATCTCCATCCTCAGAACAAACACACTACCACCATCTCAGTTCCATTCATCAAAATTAATTCGGAAAACTCACCTAATGTGGCAGCATCGCTGAACAGACAGAGTGCTTCGACAGAGAGAACACTTTCGACAAACAATTCGATCGTCGTCAATGGCAACCACAGTGTGTCATCAGGGGGGCGTAACCATTCAACTACTTTACAAGTCAACGATAGGTATGTCCACAATCAGTATAGTACTATATTTTAAAATGTAAAAAATAACCATAAACTGAAGGTGCTTTTGACACTCGCGAAGAGTAATTGAAATACGAAACGACCAGCAACCGTTAAATTGAGTACAAATATTTGTCAATAGATATTGCAAGACTGAAAGATGAATTTGATACAGACTAAAATTTAGCCAAAAGTTTAATTTTGAATTAAGTTAAGGCCTTATGACAATCCATATTTTTACCTTGCATTATCATTAAGAGGGTGGGCTTTAAGAAATGCCGGGCACGATTAGAAAATTATTCTTAAGCCATTTGTAAATTACTCTATTGCACGAGGAATCCTTAGGGAGCAATCGCTCCACATGGACTAAAGCCAGTCCTGATTAGACTAAATCCTTCATTTACAAATGTACCTATTAGAATAAACAAGTTACCACTAAATCCTTCATTTACAAATGTACCTATTAGAATAAACAAGTTACCACTAAATCCTTCATTCACAAATGTACCTATTAGAATAAACAAGTTACCACTAAATCCTTCATTCACAAATGTACCTATTAGAATAAACAAGTTACCACTAAATCCTTCATTCACAAATGTACCTATTAGAATAAACAAGTTACCACTAAATCCTTCGTTTACAAATGTACCTATTAGAATAAATAAGTTACCACTAAATCCT
>JAGDYQ010000338.1:407366-421809 GCA_021962125.1 Bulinus truncatus
TCTACACCACTCGGCCATCCATCCCACTATCAACTGCCGAGACTGCTCATTTTTATAGGGACGTACATTGGCGTCCCTAGCAACCGTAAAGGCCCAGGCTCTCAGGTAAAATTTGTTGACAGGGTGTCATACTAAATGAATTATTCCCTGTGTCCGTGTGTGTGTGTGTGGGGGGGGGGAGGGGGCCTTACCCCCCTCCCCACCAAACCCTAATTCCTGAAATATTGATCTCCTTTAATCGGAGTTAGTATGCATGAGTTAACGTTCTTTTTTTTTTAAATAAATCTTTTTATTCTTCTCAAATTATCGTACGCATGATGAACGTGTGTCTTCAATACCTTGCAAAGCGGATTAAAGAAGATCGACAATTTAGGCATAGAACTATTCGTTTAAAGAGAAATCTGGACATGCGTCGTCCATTGAGAGTATCAGTGAACGCTTGAACACATCATTTCAAATACTAGACTATTTAAAAAAAAAAAAAATCATTGTTTGATGGTCAAATTAAGTTCTAAAGTCATGTCATTATGGTACATTGGTTTTAGTGTACAATTTCCGTACATGCGTCTGTGTTCCTCAAAGAATTTTCATCACAGTTGGTTTACACGACATGTTACACCGATGTGCACATTATTTCATTGAATGACTCATCTCCGGTTTAGATGCACACACGACTAAAGTTTGAACTCAATCGAGCGCAGTGTCTCCACCAAAATGAGTCAAAGGGAAGAGGGCATCTCCATGCCCGCGCCACAGGGTTGGGGCAGCCCGAACACATATCAGGGGCACCCATAGGGGTTAACACACACACAGTGGCGCCTAGAGCCAACACGGGCCCCAGGGCAGGACATCATTGCGGGCCCCTTAATAAACAATAAGTCGTGAAAAAATTGACATGGTTTGGGGCGGCCGGGCCCCCCTTACAGATGCGGGCCCCCTGGCAATGATCCCCCTGCCCCCTTTCTCGGCGTGCCTGAACACACACAGTATAGGGCAAATAATCTGCTATAAAACAACATGGCTATTTGTGGCTGTGTGCTATCAATCGGGCCTCAAGATTAGAACGGAGCCGCCTTACCCTTAAAATGAAGGAAATAAATTGTGCTCTCTTCCCCTTTCTCTCTCTTTGCCCTAATCCCAGCCGCCAATTATTTGCAAATAATGACGAAATTAAAATGTACATGTAATAGGTTTGTTTCTCAGTATAGTGGGAAAAATATCTAATTTAATCTTATATAAGTAACGGCCTGCCATTAACTCACTAAATCCCCCCCCCCACCAGTGGCGCAACCAGTAAAAAATGCAGGGGGGGGGGCTCACATTTTGAAAAAAGACAGTTTGACAGTCTTTTTTGTAACTTTATAACTTTAATTATGTATTGATGATTTGACCTTTTGGGGGGTAGGGGCTCAAGCCTTCCTGCCCCTCCTGGTTGCGCCACTGCCCCACCCCATCCCTTTCCAGTTATTTTGGCATTCTAATTTTAATATTTGGTCTAACATGGAAAAGTTTTTTTTTAATCTTCATATTTTCAATGTTAAGTAAATTCTCATTAGTCGAAAGAACGTGTACCTATTTTGTTATGTTTTGTTTGAACCAATCAAAATAATTCTTTCAAAAGTAAATACGTTTAATGAATGTGTAGTGTGTAAAAGAATCAACACTGTTATGTGATGGATACACGATGATTCCTTGGTTCCTCAGCTTTTTTCAAATGGATTATAGTACGGATATTATTCTAAAAGGTATACAAATATATAAAAAGAAGCATTGTTATAGTAAATACACAGGATATAAATGCAGAAGATTTAGTACAAAAATGAGGTAAGTTCAATAGTTCATATTTTAATCAATTGTGTCCATTTATCCTCGTAATTTAAGTCATATATTTTTGTGAAGAAAATGTATATTTCTTTGTTTATAATGGCTACCACTTAGTAAATTAAATGGGTAAGCTCATTTGATCATTTATTTTATTTCATGTACATTTTCTTCACGAAAACCGTATGATATAAAATTATAAATCAGTATGGAGACGTTCAATCACGGCCAGCTTGAACTACTAATTAGTTCAAGATGGCCGCCGTTGTTCAGTGTGTCTGTCAGGGGTGACAAGGTTGTGCACCTTTGGGCTATATTGACCTAATCTGTTCGTGTCAGCATAACCGAAATAATTTAAGTTGCCTTCTTTTTAGTAGCAGCCTTTTGGGATGGTCATTGGACAAATAAAGGCCACATGCCTTAATATTGGCCAAATTTAAACGCTTTTTTAAAGGGCCGATTAGGAAGTCCAAACCAAATGGGTGTCACATGCTCCTTGCAGTAGCATCAGGGTGGAGGGACGCACCAAGTTAATGTTATATGAACATAGAAAGGCAGCTATACTTATTTAAATATTAAAAATTTCAGCCACGCTTATGTATTTTTGCAGCTTTCGGTAAGAAACCATAGGTCTGTGGTTCTCAGTAAACCATAGGTCTGTGATTCTCAGTAAACCATAGGTCAGTGATTATCAGTAAACCATAGGTCAGTGGTTATCAGTAAACCATAGGTCTGTGATTCTCAGTAAACCATAGGTCTGTGATTCTCAGTAAACCATAGGTCAGTGGTTCTCAGTAAACCATAGGTCTGTGATTCTCAGTAAACCATAGGTCTGTGGTTCACAGTAAACCATAGGTCTGTGGTTATCAGTAAACCATAGGTCAGTGGTTCTCAGTAAACCATAGGTCAGTGATTATCTGTAAACCATAGGTCAGTGGTTATCAGTAAACCATAGGTCTGTGATTCTCAGTAAACCATAGATCAGTGGTTCTCAGCAAACCATAGGTCTGTGATTCTCATTAAACCATAGGTCAGTGGTTATCAGTAAACCATAGTCGGTAAAGTGTTAACTATCTACTCAGTGAAGAATATATATATATATATATATATATAATTAAAGAAAATATATAGATATATAAAATTTTTTTCTTTAATTAAGGATGGGGCGCGCGAAACTCAGTTTTCTTAGTGGGTCCCGAAGAAATCCAAACAGCTTTTTTTTATAGGGTCGTGAATTGTAAATATTTGAGAACCAATGTCGCAGCATCATTCACAGCTTTCTGGTTTTTATTTTCTTGTTATCATTTCGTTATGAAATACTCTGATTGTTTAAGACATTTATTTATATGACATATTTTATGTTTCAATGATGAATCCTTGCTGGTATTAGCCCACACACAACTTGACAATAATATTGTGCTATCAGTGCCGCTTCTAGCTAATCTTCGCCCTCCCCTCCCCCCCCCCCATTAAGGACGGATATGATCACACCCACGCAATAGCTCAGTCCGTTTTTTTGTGTGTGTGCAGACAGATTACTCAACGCGGCGGAACTCCCTAATAACGTGTACCCTCCTGGCTTGTATGATGTCGCACCCCCACCCCCCCTCTTACGGCGGCCCTGGTTATATTATCAATACCCACAACTCTTTAAAGGTACAGTTTCATTGTTTAACCACCCCCCACACACACCCTCCCCCCCACACATCCCTATTCCTCCTCACCTTTTACACTCGTTTTGTAAAAAAAAAAAAAAGCTTTATAGACACATTCACCTGTTTGCAACATGTTGTGCTCTATTGGGCTGGTCTTATTAAAGATTTCCATTGATCTGGTCGTACATTGATAGTATTAACGTCTTTGATTGCCCGATCTAGTTTACCTAGCAGGAGTACTTTAGCGGTTTATTCTGGTACAGCAGCTCCCGGACCGTGAGAGACCAGATCTCGGCTCCCGTTCATAGTGGCGTATGTGTAAAAATGGGGGCGGGGGGGGGGGAGGAAATAGGTATTCGTGGTGCTGGATCAGTATGGAAAAATTATCAATTTGTAATGATTGGTCTGAGAACTGTTGCCTATACCAATTTATGCTGAGGAAATATTTTGTGTGAAATTTATTGCTTTTGAAAATTGGTATGACGTTTATCATGAATCACGAAACCAAGACATTTATATGACATCTGAAACTGAAACCAGAATGTATGGCATTAGATATGTTACTGACTCATTAACCTTATAGTGTATGACAGTCATGTGTCTGGACACACACACACACATCAACTGACCAAAACTATTGTTTTTAGCTTAATGTTACGGGCTCGTTCTATATACTTAATAAATGTTACGGGCTATTTGGGTTTATGTTACGAGTTCTGTGGTTTGACGTGGAGATGTTAAGTTAGCTTAATGTCTGCCTCTTTCACTTTGGCTGCTCACTCCTCACTCACAACTCAATAACCAATCGAGCACGATGCATGGTTAGCACAACGATTTATTTACATACATATACATAAAGATGCTACAAGTCCATAAATGACAATACTTATTAAGTCCACAATAATTCACTCTGCCTCAACTCTGACTAACTAAAGATCTCTTAACTATTATCGTAACTGTTCTCGTCGCTCTCGTAACTCTCGTCACTAAAACTTCTCACCAACTAATGTCCGAATCCAGTCGTATTTATACCCCTAACGTCCGTGCCATAATTACCCTAAGTACGTCACGGTCTCTTCAGTATTGTCCTTGCTATCTAATCTTTCTAGGAGCGTCACCTGGTCGTCATTGTTAACCCTCCTAGCCTGTCCGACGTCGCCTCCCAGTCTTCACACCTTTGCTGTCTACTATTATTTTACTCAAACTTCTTAGATGTCTTCTTATCTTAAAACGTCGAAGGGGGATTGTCTCTGTCTCTAAATCTACTCTAGCTCATAACACTTATAAAATTATGAATGTTAAAACCTAGTTATCAGTATTGTATTTTGTTTTATTGTTAGCGATAAAAAACAAGCAATTAAGCATGTTCCATTCTGGACACAGGACGTGTTAACGCATTTTCTTGTTATGTATCAGTACGTTTGTTAGCTTTCAGTAAATATTTGTAAATTTTGGAAATGTTTATAAATTCAATTGTGTAATGCATATATCTGTACAAAAAAAATATTATAAAGACGTTTCTTTATATTTGAAAAAAAAATATTTTCTCTTAAATCTAACTACAAGTGGTTTGTGGTTACTGAAAACTCATAATTGAAAACATTCGAAATTGTAGTCATTTAATCGTCCGAAAACTCCGTCAATTGTTGCATAGCTCTGATACTTTCAATACACAAGCTTACTATTTCATTTGATGAGTTTCTTAATAAATCTTGGTGAAACTACGTGCTGCAGTATTTCGCACCAAATGAATGGGTTATTGAACGTACAAGGTGTAGAATGGGGCCATATATATATAATATATAAGCCCCTTAGGAGCCCTGAAGCCCGGCCCTCAGAGGTCCTATCGCGAAATGAACTTTTGATGTACATATGGCAGGCCAAGACCTACAAAATGATATATACATCATGGGTCTAGGACTTATGGTTATAGGGCGCTCCATTATTAATATAGCTTATATAGTAAAAAAACGGTACTTTTTAAGGCCCCTTTTACGGCCCTCAGAGGTCAGATCGCGAAATGGAAAAAAGTCATTTCTTGGCAGGCCAAGACCTACAAAATGATATATACATCATGGGTCTAGGACTTATGGTTGTTGAGATCTAGGGTGATGACGGACAGACAGACAGACAGACAGACAGACAAAACGGGGACAATAGAGCATTTTTTTTCGAAAATGCTCTAAAAATACTGCCATTGAATATAATCATGTGATTTAGTTCTGTCAATAATTGCAGATATCTTCATACGGTGATGTGGTAAATTGATAGTTATACAGGCCGGTTAAAAAAACAAACAAAACAACAAAAACTACATATCGTTTCCTTGAAACCAGCACCCAGAGGCTGTTGCTTCTAAAATTGACTTGTGATTATAGATTACATAATAACCGCCCCTTCCACAAAACCACTGAGGACCCTCAATGCTAAAGGGGCCACCTTCTCCAGTATTCTATGCTCTCAGGTTATTGACATGTTCCGTTCCTTAGAACTACCAAACTGTCTGCCTAGGGTCCAAAACAATTTTTTTTTAAGAACGGCTGAGGCGTAATGTACCCATTTACCACGAAGAATAAGAAAGATACATTTGACTAAAGATGTGAATCGGGTCGCATCGGATACATCGTAGAAAACTTTGCTTTACAATATTTCACAGTTAATTATTTGTACAAAATAAATAAGTTTTAACAAATTAAAAAAATATATATATTCTTTTACGAACTGCTCTCTTTCAGTTAATGAAAATAAAATTACCATATACAAGTTTTAAATACAAATAAATCTATACAAGTAGTCGATATGTATTAAGTAGACCTGTATGTAAAGTAAAATTCCTGAAATAGTCTTGTTGATTTTTTTTTTTACTAAAGGAATGAGAGATAATGACCTACTTTAGCACTGTGTATACATGAGGTCAATAACAATTAGATTCCAGATTTCTTTTACTTAGTAAAAAGTACTATAAAGAGTCTCCCACAGTGCCGTAACGAGCTTAACTCGCGCCCGGGGCACAATACCGTTTTAATACATTTTAGCGCCCCCCCATTCTAAAATCATGTAGTATTATATGTAAAATATAAATTTGGCGCCCCATTGTGAGTAGCACCCGGGGACATGTACCATCCGCCCCCCCCCCAGCTACGCCTTTGGTCTCCCATAACTAATATGACTGGATTAAGTAATGAAATAATAGAAAAAATGATTCAGTGGGTAGCGCAACAAAATCAACTGTGTGCCATCGTGAGAAATAAACACTGTATGTATAACATCCCATCGTACATAGTGAATTGACTTGTGACTTGATTATCATAAACGCAAATAGTTCGCTCTACGAAATATCGCTGGCGTTTTTTTTAACCGTAAGTATTGCGAGTAAAATTGACTTGGATGTAAAAAACTAACCAGACCAAAGGTATAACGCATCACTTCACCTGGGACGAAGAACAGTCCAAGTCACTTTCGACAAACCGATCTGTTCATATTTTTTTAAATGAGAGTTCTCTTGCTTGCAAATGGACCAACCCTGAAGTAAAAAAAAAAAGTTAGAATTGAAGTGTGAAACTATTGCCTGATGCCGTGCCAGACATGCTTTCTGTGGGAGATAATATCAGTGGATGGGTGGAGGTGGGGGGAAGTGGATAGCCCCGATTCGTGTCAGTGAATTCTGGAAGTAATGCCAGACAATGTGCACGGATGTTCAGATAGCTGTGTTTTATGTGGCTGTACATTTTCCTCTGTCTTACTACTGTCACAACATGTAAACAAGGGCGGTGGGAGGGGTTGAGGGGGGTTAAAAAACGAAGTCCTTAAATTAGTTTGAACGAAAACTGGTTTGTTTATTTGCTGTTATTTTAATGTGTGAACATTATCTGTCATTTCATCCGTCACAATGTGCAAAAAATAAATAAATAAATAAATAAAGAAGTAAGATAAATTGGCAAAACCAGATTCCCGCAATGTATTTTTTGTAAACTGGTTAATTAGTGATTTTTATTGAACGTTTAAGTCATACAACTAAAAGTTAAAAAAAAAAAAAAAAACAACAACTTAGATCTTAAATTTAGTAAATAACAGTTAACAAATATTCTTGTATGATTGATTGATTGATTTTAGACATCTTTCTGTAGAATCGTACAACTTGGGGAGACGGGGGGAGGGGGGGGAGAACCGAAGTCTTTACAACGATTGGTTGACAAATATGCGTTTTTGTTTTGTTCCTTGTTTATCTATTTATTGAAATATATATTATGCATATTTGTGTGCATCGGTTTGTGACAGACAAAAAATAGGGATATCACGTGATCAGTGCACATCCACAAGGACACCGATAAACGCTGGGTCTTTTTTGAGTGGACAGCAACAGATGATCTGGGTTGATTATATCTAGATGTATACAGGCATACCCACCTTAGCTCTCCGTTTGACGCTGGGTCTTTTTTAGAGTGGACAGCAATAAATGATCTGGGTTGATTATATCTAGATGTATACAGGCATACCCACATTAACTCCGTTCCGTTTGACGCTGGGTTTTTTCTTTCCCCTACGATTTATAAGTTTTCATGAATTCATCGAATACTAATTTCAAAACAAACAATCAAATAGCTAAAAAACAAAAGTACAACAAATGCACAGATAAAACCGCGGTAAAACTGGTATTTACGATCCTTTTGTTTTTTTTAGCGCTGTTCCTCGTCTGCCGATCGTACTGGAGTTTGTGGGGAAACGAATTTCTTAAAAAAAAGTAAGTCTACTCACATGTGATGTAAAGTTCTTGCGCATTATAAAATGAACGTTTACTTTCTTATTCATTGTTTAGTTGTAAAAGTTATAAAAATGAGTCTTAGGATAAAAAAGAGTGAAAGAAAGTATTTATCTTGAAGATAAATTGAAGTCTTCAGGCGCTTATAACGACAAATAACGACAATAACGACAAATAACGACTAATAACGACTAATAACGCAAATAACAACAAATAACGGTTTTTGTTTTTTGACTCGGAAGTCGATCATTAATACTTTTCTTCTTCTTTTTTTGGGAGGGGGGGCAGTATAAATAAATTTATAAATAAATCGGTTTAACGACACTGTTTATATGCTTCCATAACTTACTTATTTCACTTGCTGTTTGATGATACAAAGAAGGGTTCTCAAGCTTGTGCCCGCGGGCACCGGGGCCCCCCGACGTATCTCGTCAATGCGTGACAAAACAAGTTGAGAGCCGCACCAATTTGTGTGAAGCTCGACCCCCCCCCCCGCCCTCCCCCCTTTCTTTCATTTGACCTGATACTACCCGCCTCCCACCCATAAATGCAACGCGTGACTAAGCTGCAACAGGTTTGGGAACCGCTGACGTACAGTTTGAAGGAATCTGTCATGCAGCCAGCCTTGAGTTTATAAACGATGACAATTGCACTATAGTTGAAAAGTCTTGACGTGGTTGGGTCCAGCCGCTCATTAGCTACGGGGCAAACTGTGAACCCATTCTATTTGTTCTATTTATTGTCTTATCAACAGTGCGCGCGCACACACACACACACACACAAAAGGGTAAAAAATCCGAAAGTTCACGGCCCATAAATTGAATGTGAACTTATTCCGACGTAGACAATGCCGGTAATGTAGAGATTGTTGCAATCAACTCGATTGTCTTTAATACTCAAGATGGTTTACAGTAAACTAAAAACCTCATGCTATTTGTACATTAAAGAACACTGGAGGCGATAAAGATATTGTGTGAAATGAAAGAGACGCGTATAATATTTTTTTTACAGAATGTGTTTGTATTAACGATTGCTGCTACAGGGTATGAAACAACACAATACGTTCCTAATGGGTTTACGAAAACAACATCTACAGCAACAATTGATCGAAGAACAAAGAAAATGCAAACAGTTGGGGGGGGGGGCACAACTTGTAGGCTAGTTTAAAAAAAGCACACAAATCAAATAGCCTTTTTAGTTGTCATAAATTATAAATGGTTTGCCCCTCGGGGAATTTGTCAAGTTCACAGACACTGTTTCCTCTAAGCTGTGCGCATGTGCGCGCGCTTACAAGCACAACAGAGCTCATACACTTTTCTTTAGTAGGCCTATATATGTATATATTTTTGTGTTGCGCGCTAAAAAATTAAAATTTCATTCCACCGTTGTGCACCGCCAATATCTTTTGCCGCACACAGATTTTGGGTGAAATTAGACGAAACGTTGTTCAGATATCTAAAAAGTGTTGGGGGGGGGGAATAAAACCAATGGCCTTCGCGTTGCCTCCCATCCACAGAACCTTACAGCCAACGATTCACCGCTCATTGTTCACTTCACATCCACTCCCATGACCTGACTTCAAAGATTCTAAAAGTATCAGTACTCGAACCTGAGACTTTTCCCGAGCCTATTGAGTCACGACCTTGCGACCAGCGGAGGCTTAGAAATGTGTCATTCAGTTTTTTAAAACTCTTTTATTTTCATCCGTCCATTACACGCTTTCTGAATTCTTGTATGTATGATAACCCTGAGTGGGACGGATGGCCGAGTGGTGTAGATACTCGACTGTCAACCTGAGAGTCCTGGGTTCGATCCTCGGTGAGGCCCATGGAATTTTTTTTCCAGGTGAAATTTGGTGCAAAGTCGTCTCACAAGTCCACCCAGCTTTAAATGGGTACCTGACGTTAAATTGGGAAAGTAAATGCGGCTGTGCGTTGTGCTAACCACACAATCCCCTCATATGCCGAGGTTATAGAAACAGATGAATTCTACACTTCATCTGGCCCGATGTCCCGTTAGGGAACTTTTATGATAACCCTGTAAGGATGAGAGGAAATCTCTTAAATCCTATTAACCACTAATGGGAGGGATTTTATGGTGCCCTTCTTTCATCCCCGCCATAGCCGATAGTGCAATGGCCACGGAGGCACCACGGGTGATATAACGGGGGGGGGGGGCCTGAAATGTCTGAAATTTTGTAGAACTCTCGATGTCAGATGTTATGTTAGTGACTGGCGAACCCTCACCTTTTGTCTGATCTATGTAACTATTTTTGTTTTGTTTAGTTACCATAAGTTCTGTTTGACCGTGAACGCACAAATGAAGAAACAGAACCTGGACTAAAATAAACGGCCCACGGGTGTGCGTCAACCCGACATTGCCGTCGTGACGCTGCTAGCGGTTCAGTTTCAGTCAAATGGATCACTTTCCCTATAAAAAAGTTGTGTCAATATTGACTTGACCTCCCCCCCCCCCCCCAGTCGTTGACGTGTCGTCAGGACTGAATTGCATTTTAATGCCCTAGCCTGGGGTGAGGCGAGTGGTGGGGTGGGCGGTTGTCTGTCTGCCCAGGAATGCTAGAGCCTATTATTCTGTAAAAGAAAAGCTGGTAATATACAGTTTTAGATTTGTCTCCATGTTTATGAGCCGTCGAAAAAAAAACAACAACAAGCAAACAAACAAACAAACAAACAAACAAACAGACAGACAGACAGACAGACAAACAAAACAAAACAAAAAATGCCATCACCAGTTTTCGATATTACAGCTTCGCCTGTTTAGTTCATTAATAATGAAACAGGTGCCATCAACTCATAGCCTTGATTCGCATGTAACGCCCATTCAAGCTGATCAGCTTTCGAATTTTCTTTCGCTTATAGAAATAATTGGGAATGTTGGTAGACAAACTTGTTATCATTGTTTTCGTACATAATCGTATCTCGGCTGTAAGGTCTTATCACAATATAATTATAAATAACCCAAAAAAATGACAATAAAGGGTATTTCCTTTTTCTCAAACAGCAACGTCCGTGCGTCATTACTCTTCTAACTTCCGTTCAAAATAGTAATCCAAGTGGTGCGCTGTCACCGGGAATAATACTCTGGACAGGTCTCTCTCTTCCAGTTATGAAATCTCACGTATTGAGTGGCATTGAGTTTGCTTTTTTTGAACTCCTTACGCCTATAAAAAGATACATTTAGTCCTTAAGTGATGATGATATCTGTGGGAAACGACTACGAATTCGATGTTTGTATGAGGAGGGATGGGTGCTTAGATGACTTTTTTTATGTGTGTGTGTATGTCTCTCTCTCTCTCTTTCTCTCTCTCTCTCTCTTTCTCTCTCTCTCTCTCTCTCTCTCTGTGTTTGTATACCCCATCCTTGCTTTGGCACTCCAGCATCTTTCAACGAGAAGTACAAATTGCTTCCGGTGTTCTCCCTCTATTGGTGTCTCTTGTTAACACCCCCACACCTTCACCCTCAATATTTAAAAAAAATAAAATACTGACATTGACAACAAACAACAGTCAGAACACACAAAGAAAACAAACAAACAATGCAAGTCTCTGTATTATTTCCGTGTCTTTAAAGTGCATTTAAAAAAAAATGTGTTTATACATTCCTTGCGTCCAATTACCGCTACTAGCACACACACACACACACACACACACACACACACACACATACACACACACACACACACAAACCTTCTTCCGAAATACAACAAACTATTCAACAAGGCACCCTTTCATTCACTCGAGTTCAAGATGTTTTAACAATGAAATAGAACTACGGCTAAACAACAGCCTCCCGTACCAATGATTTTTTTTTTCATTAAAACATAAAAAAACTTAGAAAAAAAACTAAATAGACAACAACAGCCACCAGACAACCTGCCCTCTAGTTCACAGATTGTATATCCCAGTTGAAATATCTGTCACTACTTATATTGTCGATGCCAGCGAACCATGTAGACTGCACGGTACACCGCTTCTGAGTTTTAGACACATCTAACTAACATATGCACGCCACGAATCTTGATATCTTTTTTTTTGTTGTTGTTGTTGAATGTAGCATTGAAATCTGAAAGTAGGTGTGTCTGTTACTCTCTATCACTGACTTATTATTAATCGTGCCGTCAGTCATAGGTCATTTATACTGTAAGCGGTCAGGATTTAATCTCGATTAAAAAAAAATATGTATATATTTTAATTGGTAACAATATTTTACAACACAAAAGGAGACTGGTTTATACGACTGGTCTCATATGATACGTTCCAGCCAGTCCGTATTAACGCACGCCCGGGAATGTGTGTGTGTGGGGGGGGGGAGGGTATGAGTTTAGATGACAATAGCAAGTGGGTATTAACGCGCGGGAGTGGGGGGGGGTGCGAGAGTATAGGGGGCTCTACGCTAATTTATCATTTGCATTTAACTCGTTTAAATTGATGTGTTTAAGAGAGACCCAACCACTGATTTTACCTGCTGGTATAGACTGGTTACTAGAAGTGTCTAGATCGTCGTACGGATCGGTCCTAACTAACATCACTGCATTTAATCGTTAAAAGTTACAACACAGTTTTGCAAACGTTTTTTTAATTCTTCACCCCCCCCCCCCCCCCCCATTTTTATTTCACGTTGTATGTAAATGGTGAAACGTTTAGAAGACTCTTGTTCCACTTGACATACAAACCACTCTCGGAAAGACACACTGGTGACTCGAGTGTGTATACCCAAACCTAAAGTAGTCCCACATATATTTCTTTCACTGCTCGCGTGATATTTGCCGCTTTGGACGATATATGTATATATTATTTTATACTTGTATGTACCACACTCTGTTACATAGCTTGCGCTCGTCTTTGTGTGCACCACACTGTTACATGGCGTGCGCTCGTCTTTGTGTGCACCACACTCTGTTACATGGCTTGCGCTCGTCTTTGTGTGCACCACACTCTGTTGCATGGCTTGCGCTCGTCTTTGTGTGCACCACACTCTGTTGCATGGCTTGCGCTCGTCTTTGTGTGCACCACACTCTGTTACATGACTTGCGCTCGTCTTTGTATTGTTTTGTATTAGTTTGTGAGTTGCGCAGCGCAGTGTTGCTATGTGCGAGTTCTTCCCAAGTGTCATCTGGTGCGTGGTGTTCAATAGGCAGTTGAGATGTTGATCTTGAAAGAATGTGGACATACTATGAAAAGTATGAAGTATTAACGAAGGAGATAAAATTTAGAGGCCCAATAAGATCCCGTACACAACATTGGTGCAGCAACAGCAGGGTATGCACGTGCAGGGAGCAGGTAATTAACATAATCAATATAGATACTCGTGTTACGGTGACACTGCATACAATTTTGAAAGAATATTGCTTGTAGTATTAATTGTAAACACAGTTTCATTGAAAGAAAAAATTGTCCCAGTCGGAATCATTTGTCGACTCTCTGGAGAGAATAGCGAAAGTCGGAAAAGAATTAATGAGGTTAGAAGGGGAGGAACTAATAAAGTACGCGGATAAAAAAGTGAAAGAAGAGTCAACGAAAAAAGAACTAAAACAGAAGGGAAGAGAAGAAGAATCGAGGAGAAAAGAAGAAGAATTAAGGCGAAGGGAGGAGAGAGACTATCTATTGGAAATGCAGAGACTACAGATCGAGATGAAAAAAATGGAATTGGGTCGAGCCGGGAACTTTAATCCAAACCCTTGGTAAAGGAAAAAGAAATTAGTGAGTTTGACGAGGTCAAGGACGACATAGATGCTTTCATAAAAAGATTTGAAGATAACTGCAGGTCACAGAGAATCCCAGAAACTGAATGGCCAAACATATCGACCAACTTGGTACAGGGCAGGGCGTTGACTCTGTGTCAGAAGTATGATATATCAGACGACAGCAGCTACAAAAAATGAAATTCGCATTGCTCAACGCGTGCAGCCATAATGCTCTCGATTCAGAACACTTTTTTTTATAACAGTCGCCCATCGACCCAAGAGGACCCTCAGGTACGCCGAGAGGGTGGGGTCAGGGGGTCATCGCCATGTCCATTTTTTCACGACTCATTGTTTATTAAGAGGCGCGCAATAATGTCCTTCTGGGGCCCTTGTTGGCTTTTGGCGCCCCTGAGGACCCTCATACTTTTGTAAACGACGTTGTTGATTATAATTGGTTACAGTGTGCCAATGTTGGCAACTCTGTCAAAGATATTAGAGAATTTAT
>JAGDYQ010000338.1:422309-436005 GCA_021962125.1 Bulinus truncatus
CAATGTATGGCTGTCAGTCAAACAATTTATGGCTGTCAGTCAAACAATGTATGGCTGTCAGTATGGCTGTCAGTCAAATAATGTATGGTCTTTCAGTCAAATAATGTATGGTCTGTCAAAACAATGGCTGTCAGTCAAATAATTATGGCTGTCAGTCAAATAATGTCAAATAATGTATGGCTGTCAGTCAAACAATTTATGGCTGTCAGTCAAATAATGTATGGTCTGTCAGTCAAATAATGTATGGTCTGTCAGTCAGACAATTTATGGCTGTCAGTCAAATAATGTATGGCTGTCAGTCAAACAATTTATGGCTGTCAGTCAAATAATGTATGGTCTTTCAGTCAAATAATGTATGGTCTGTCAGTCAAATAATGTATGGTCTGTCAGTCAAATAATGTATGACTGTCAGTCAAATAATGTATGGTCTGTCAGTCAAACAATTTATGGCTGTCAGTCAAATAATGTATGGCTGTCAGTCAAACAATTTATGGCTGTCAGTCAAACAATGTATGACTGTCAGTCAAACAATGTATGGCTGTCAGTCAAACAATTTATGGCTGTCAGTCAAATAATGTATGGTCTTTCAGTCAAATAATGTATGGTCTGTCAGTCAAATAATGTATGGTCTGTCAGTCAAATAATGTATGGCTGTCAGTCAAATAATGTATGGCTGTCAGTCAAATAATGTATGGCTGTCAGTCAAATAATGTATGGTCTGTCAGTAAAACAATTTATGGCTGTCAGTCAAATAATGTATGGCTGTCAGTCAAACAATTTATGGCTGTCAGTCAAATAATGTATGGTCTGTCAGTCAAATAATGTATGGTCTGTCAGTCAGACAATTTATGGCTGTCAGTCAAATAATGTATGGCTGTCAGTCAAACAATTTATGGCTGTCAGTCAAATAATGTATGGTCTTTCAGTCAAATAATGTATGGTCTGTCAGTCAAATAATGTATGGTCTGTCAGTCAAATAATGTATGGCTGTCAGTCAAATAATGTATGGTCTGTCAGTCAAACAATTTATGGCTGTCAGTCAAATAATGTATGGCTGTCAGTAAAATAAAGTATGGCTGTCAGTCCAATAATGTATGGCCTGTCAGTCCAACTTATCCTATCTTCAGTATTTATGCACACGTCATTCAGAGGCGATCCTTGGCCCTCCCTCAGGTATACATGGGCTAATAGGTCATTTGTATTTCTTTCTTTTTGGTTGGGATCCCTAGACATTGATTGCTTGGAGCCCGTATTAAACAAAAGCCGGCTTTACAGCTGAGTACCCCCAACTTTACAGCTGAGTACTCCCAACTTTACAGCTGAGTACTCCCTACAATATCGCTGAGTACTCCCAACTTAACAGCTGAGTACTCCCTACAATACCGCTGAGTACTCCCAACTTTACAGCTGAGTACTCCCAACTTCACCGGGATCTCTCTCTTTTTTTTTTATCAAAGAAACATTCATTCAAAGCCAACCACGCATTTTTGTCTAATGAAAAAAAAATAAACTTAATTATGTCTAGTGATAAACTATACTTATTTATGTCTAATGATAAACTATACTTATTTATGTGTAATGATAAACTATACTTATTTGTGTGTAATGATAAACTATATTTAATTATATGTAATGATAAACTAAACTTAATTATATGTAATTGTTACACAATTATAAATTACATAGTATACGGATTAAGCATACATTCATGACATTACATTCATAACAGGAAATGCATACGTAGACATTAGGGTCCAGACTGGTACATTAGCCCAGGGCTCCCCCAGGGCTCCCCCAGATCGGTGCTGCTCCCCACATACATAAAACCTTTATTAACGCGACCAAAACATTTAACTTAAAATTAATCGATCGAGAATTCGTATGTTCAAAAATGAAAACTCTATTCCACTATAAGTACTTAACCTGTAATGTTGTTCATGTGTGAAGTTAAAGTAGACATTTTCTCTCTTTCTTTTTCGTAATTTCACTTTACGGATGTAAAACGGTAACAATGGGACATGAACGCGAAGAAACTTAAGAACCACTGCTGTAGAATTTTTTTTTTTTTTAATGTAAGCTTTAGCATTTTTGTGGCGGATCACGTCTCCATGGCAACAAGGAGGACGCGCTTTACTCCGACGCATTTCAGTGTCTCTGTGCATGCGTTATATGGCACACGACTTATATAGGTTGTTATCAATGACTTTTCTGAAAGCCGTGTATGGTAACCAGCTGATAATGGCTGAACGAAACACATCAATGTACAGCCCTATTATACAAAGTATTCGTGTGCGCGCTCTCGGCGAGTTATGTGCACTTAGAGTGAACACTGATAGTGAATTCTTTAATGGACACCGCAGGCCGAATTGGGATTTTGTTTTGATTCAGCAGGGCCTGCAGACACTGTTTGCGGTGAATGCACTCATCCTGGAGCCTGTCGTATCCATAGTTTTATTTCACTATTTAGTAGGGGAAAAAAAATTAAAGTTTATTCTGGTTGAATGTAATCAAGCGTCAGCATTCCTCCATCCACTGTTGAGTTAAGGGGCCCTCAAAGAGGTCAAGGTTCCCCTCCCCCATGGTCCTCCCAATCCCTCGTTATAGGACTGTATACATCTCTATACCTATAAGAGGCATTTGCTGTCTGTCTGTCTGTTCCTTTATAACTCAAGATCCAGATAACCAAATAATGTGAAATTTGTTACACATAGACATAATTACATGGGGAAGGTTATAGGACAGGTTTCGTTTCATCTCGATGGGTAGTTTAATTGTAATTATTTTTTTTTATTTTAGTATTTTACTATATTAAAGTAATCTCGACGGCGCCATAAATAAAATTCCTCTGTGACGTCATTTACCGATTCGAATAGAACTTGCGCGCTGGTGCTGTATTGTGCCTTTGTGATGCAAAGAATTGTTGTTGTTTTTTCATGCTTCCTGATTTGTACAGTTTGAGGAAGATAAAGGAATGAAGAAGGTTTTTAGAAGAAGTGTGAATACCATAATAAGTATTATATATATATATATATATATATATATATATATATATAGAGAGAGAGAGAGAGAGAGAGAGAGAGGGATAGGGGGAGGGAGAGAGATAGAGAGGGAGAGAGAGAGAGGAAAGGAGGGTAGGAGGGAGGGAAGGTGGGGGAGAGAGGAGGGAGGGGGGATGGACAGGGGGGAGAAAAGGAGGGGGAGAGAGGAGAGATGGGGGAGAGGGAGATGGGAGAGGAGAGTAGGGGGAGATGGAGAGAGAAAGGAAGGAGAGGGAGAAGAGAGAGGGTGGGAGAGAGGGAGGGAGAGAGATAAAGAGAGAGGGGGCAGAGGAGGAGAGAGAGGGAATGAGGGAGGGAGGAAGGGGGAGAAAGGTGGAAAGGGGGAGGGAGGGAGAAAAGGGGGAGAGAGGAGAGATGGGGAGAGGGAGCAGGGGGAGAGGGAGATGGGAGAGGGAGAAGGGGGAGATGGAGAGAGAAAGGAAGGGAGGGAGAGAGCGGGTAGGGAGAGAGAGAGAGAGGGGAGGGAGGGAGAGAGAGAGGGTGGGAGAGAGGGAGGGAGAGAGATAAAGAGTGAGGGGGCAGGGAGGGAGAGGGAATGAGGGAGGGAGGAAGGGGGAGAGAGGGGGAGAGAGAGAGGTGGAAAGGGGAGGGAGGGAGAAAGGAGGGAGAGAGGGGTTAGGGAGGGAGAGAGGGGAGGGAAGGAGAGAGGGAGGATGGACGTTGGGAGAGAAGGAGGGGGAGAGGGGAGAGAGGGAGATGGGAGAGAGATGGGAGAGAGGGAGGGAGAGGGAGGCAGGGAAAGGGAGAGAGGGGTAGGGAGGGAGGGAGAGAGAGGAAGGGAGAGAGGGGGTAGGGAGAAAACAGAAGGTAAACAGAAAACCTTATTTTAAACCCGGGCAAAGCCGGGTGCTTGCAACTAGTATATATATATATAAGTATATAACTAGATGTCGTATCCCAATAGCGTTCCAACTATAATAAGACGACACAACTCCTTGTAGTATAAGAGAATCATAAGGGATAGGACACTAGAATAATGCTGTTCCTGGTTAAATGAATAAATAACTTGATTACTTAAAGTTGTTTAGGTGAGTGCAGTCAATTTAAGAGAATTTTTAGCTGAACTGTGTAGGTCAGTGAGCACACTTTAGAAAACGCACGTAGTGGCAGTGTGTTTTGACCAAAAAAAACAAAACGGCTCGACAACGGCCTGTCGTGTGTATGACGACAATCGTGCGTTTGACGCACTGTCGTGTTGGTGTGTGAGCACTCTTAAACGTCATTTCATAATATTTAAAAATAGTCCCAACTCTTAATAATGTCTTATTCCGTGGATCTAGACCGTCAATTACTGCAGGGTTTTGTGGCCCTGCTGGTCCCATTGCAATATTGATACGGTTCAATCTTTTTGAAATATTGTCGTAAGAGCTTATAATCATATCAAGAAATACCCAAGCTTTACAATGAGTCAATTTTAACTAAGCTTTTGTTATTCCGTGTTTGGGAAATATAAATAAAAAAAAAATAGATCCGGTTAGATTGTGTTTCATATATTTGGTATTATCAGTTTGTATTAGATAAGTTCTCAGTTTAAGGCGGTTGCATTATCAAGCATGTCATTTCAGTATTGGATTTTGCATGTTAAGTATATTGTTTTTGAAACTGCATGATTATATGGTAGAATATACACAAAGATTTATGAATATAAACAATGTGTACTGTCATTGTTAAAGTCTTAGCTTGCCATTTAATGAGATAGACTGAATATAACACTTAATCAAAGAACACTGTCAGATTCACAGAACACTGTCAGAGTCACAGAACACTGTCCGAGTCACAGAATATATTTCAGACCTAATGCGTAATCTCGTTTAGGATAGTGTCATAGACAGACGATGCCAGGTTTTCCCTAAGCAATGTATAGCCCTATTAACGACACTATTGGTAATTTAATTTTTTTTTTAGTTTTAGCATAACTGGACCATGTTTGAATAACTGGACCATGTTTGATTGTGTACTTTTTTGAAAATCAATCCTTGAAGTCACTGAAATGAAGTAGTAAGTAAAAGTAGTAAAGTTCCCTTAACCTTAACGGGCCATCGGGGCAGATGAAGTGTAGAATTCATCTGTTTCTATAACCTCGGCATATGAAAGGGTTGTGTGGTTAGCACAACGCCCAGCCGCCTTTACTTCCCCAACTTAAAGTCAGGTACCCATTTAAAGCTGGGTGGACTTGTGGGACGACTTTGAAACACATTTTCACCTGGAAAAATTCCACATGGTTCTCACAGAGGATCGAACCCAGTCGAGTATCTACACCACTCGGCCACCCGTCCCTTAAAGTCACGGAAATGAAGCAGAATAGATTTTGTATAGGTGGACCTACATGTTGATTAAATCACGTCACTTCACTTTTTTAAAATGATATATAAATAAAAAAAATTTCGTTTCTAAAATCCATTTTTTTTAAAGAGCTTTCTATTTATTTCTGTTGTTTTTTTTTTGGTAGTTATGTGGATTAGTTTATGAGTAAATGTTGAAACTCAATGTTGGAACTGTTTTCATTTACTGAAAGTAATATTCCGATCGCACATGTAGTAGGCATTAATGAATACCGACGAACCACCCCAAGTCCATTTCACAAGTAAGTCCCCTTAGCCCTAATGAGCCATCGGCAGGGTTGTTAACAATACTAAAAAAAAAATATTGGCAATACCAATACCAATGCTGCCTGTAAAAACTATAGGCAATACCAATACCAATACAATTTTAAAACCAGTATTGCAATACCAATACAAATATTTATTTATTATTGCCAATACCAATACCAATATTTGGGTCATTCGACGAATAAAACGCTAATACGTAATTCATTGCTCTATATCACTTACATCGATAAACGATAACAACATTTTGGGCTGATTTAGATGATGTATTTTTAACCAAATTTTGTTCAACAGTTAACACTTGCTTTATCAGTTTCCCTCAAAGCATCCAAAAGTCTTTGACAACATAATAAACTATTATTAAATAAGTCGGCATACCTTAAAGTCCTTAAGAAAAAAGATTTTAATATGTATGCTGTACACATATTGTGAATGGATGAATGAATGAATAGATGAATGAAGCAAATGACTGTCATAGAAAAGCTAATGATACATAAACAGTTAAACATCACACTATAGTAAAAGCAGTCAGATCGAGTCAGTGGATTGCATTACATCTGGAAATCTAACGATGAACGATGAATTCCAGTAGAGTTCACAGGGTAACGCCACCTAACTGGCAGTTACCACTTAGCCAGGCGAAGAAAAGTAACCATTTCAAAATGCGCAGTGCTCAGTCGTTAACGAAGAGGGGAAAATACTCGTCCTCCTAATGAAAACAGCCTTTCAACAGCAGCGCTTGAAGGAAGTCCTGTATTCAGGTCTATGTATATTTTATGGATATTTTACGGATATGTGGCTGTAATACTGTCTGAAATTTCTGCCAAGTAATTATTAATTTCTTGATTCACATCAGGTGAATCATTCACACGACGTCGTCTGGCTGACAATCCAGCGAAGAAGTCTGGCTGATCATCTGTACCATAAGCAGCAGCAGACGTTGCTTTCTGATCTTCTGTCGTAGCAACCAATAGTGATTGTGAAACGCGTCCCTTCAGTACTTCAATAAGATGCGAACGCTGCAAATCATCATCCATCCAGCCCAACTTGAATTTGGGATGTACAAAGGATGCCAGCTGAGAATCCGTCCCCTCACGTCCATCCGCCCCCTTACCATCATCCGCCCCCTTACCATCATCCGTCCCCTCACGACCATCCACCCCCTTACCATCATCCGCCCCCTTATCATCATCCGCCCCTCACTACCATCCGCACCCTTACCATCGTCCGCCCCCTTACCATCATCCGCCCCCTTACTATCATCCGTCCCCTCACGACCATCCGCCCCCTTACCATCATCCGCTCCCTTACTATCATCCGTCCCCTCACGACCATCCGCCCCCTTACCATCATCCGCTCCCTTATCATCATCCGTCCCCTCACGACCATCCGCCCCCTTACCATCATCCGCCCCCTTATCATCATCCGTCCCCTCACGACCTTCCCCTCACGACCATCCGCCCCTTCATGACCATCCGTCCCCTCACGACCACCCGCCCCCTCACAACCATCCGTCCCCTCACGACCATCCGCCCCTTCATGACCATCCGTCCCCTCACGACCATCCGTCCCCTCACGACCATCCGTCCCCTCACGACCATCCGCCCCTTCACGACCAACCATAACGCCTGTCATTTCAAACTAAGTCAAGAGTGCCAAAGAGGTACCATGGAGTCGGTGGACTAAGACAATACACTCAACGTTCTTGTTGAAGACGAAAACGACATAAAAGCTACAAAAACAAAACAAAAAGTCAAGCCAGAACCAAATTGCATGTTCTCAATTTACTTTCACACTAAGGACACAAAATTGACTATAAATACTAACTAGGCACTGGCACAGAATAATACCCAGAGTGCTATTTCAAAAAAAAAAAAACAACTGAGAAATGAGAAACATAAAAACAAAATTATCCACAGTTCAGTCTCAATGGTTGCCTGGGGGCATAACAAGTCTAGTGAAAAAAAAACAAAAGAAATTGGAAACAAAAAATATTAAAGAAAAATTTTAAAAAAAATATTGACATTAAATGAAAAAATAAATAATTAAATAATGTGATGGACGAAGGCGAAGTTAAGCTCGTACTAAGCGGCCAAGGAACTTGGGAAGGTCCTATTTCTCATCACCCAGTGGTATCTCCAGAGCAGAGCAAGTAATGGGTCAATGGGTCATGGGTCAATGGGTCAAATAGGTCGCAAAATTGGATGGGTCACATGGGTCATGGGTCAATGTTCCCTGACCCACGACCAATCCTTATTCTCCGCCCGACCCTAAAAAAAACCCGTCGTCACTCGATTTTTTTTTATTTGCGACGAAAACAAAACGTGCCCTTTTTCTATACATTTGTATAGAAAATTATATGTGAAACACTTGCAGCGGTATTGTAATTTAATTATAATTTAATTTAATTTAATTATTATTTAATTATTTAAGGGGGATATTATCTGGGTTTCTAAAAACGTTACTATTGACTCAAACTAAATCAAATTCATATACAGTGGATTTCGCTTAATTGGGACACCGCTTAGTTGGGACAGCCGCTTATTTGGGACAAATCTCAAAGAAACCAAACCAAGAAGCCAATGGTAAATTTGTATGTTTAATTGGGACAGCCGCTAAATTGGGACAAAAAGCCTCGGTCCCGATGTGTCTCAATTATGCGGAATCGACTGTATATGATTAGGTGAATTTGATCCATTGATGTGGTGGGCAGAAAGGGTCCAACGATTTCCACTTTTGCCAGACATCGCACGTAGGATACTCGTCATCCCAGCTTCGTCAGTGGAATGTGAAAGAGATTTTTAGTTCATTGAATGCACGGCACATAATTACAGCACAACGTAACTGCATGCATCCTGAAACAGTTGAAGTTTTGTCAGTCATTTTGAATGGCTACAGAGGAAAACTGTTGCAATAAGTTGAAATTTGCCTTCAATAAAAACTTTTATCTTTTTACTTTTTGTGCTTTAAATTTCGTAGCAGGGCATGCACATAGTTTGTTGAGGCATATTTTTACTTTTAAACAATTTTAATATGTACCATGTTAGCAGCTTGCTTCAATGGGTCATGGGTCATGATAGGTCTGGGTCAAGAACTTGATGGGTCATATGGGTCATGGGTCAAGCTCAGTGACTCATTACTTGCTCTGCTCCAGAGTATCTCCTGAGTATCTCCTGAGTATCCTTAGAAAGATTTTTTTTTAGTTTAAAAATTAACAAATATGTACCACTTTCAAATCAGTCAGTCAAGGACTTTGCGGATTGCATCAAGAGCGACCCCCCCCCCGTCAGCCTTTGGGCCAAAGGAGACTCCTCGCCTCCCCCCCCCCACCCCCAATCCATATAAATAATGCTCTCATCGAGAGCCTCGCGTACTGCCGTTCTTGGTGAAATGAATGAGTTCCGGCCAATTAGTTGTGAGTGGGTGACAACATTGTGTTGGAAACATTCACCGACTCTTACTGTAAGACTCCTAAATAATACACGACTAGATACATATTCATTTTGATTTTTGTGCCAGGTATAATCACGCAAATTAAAGTACAGAGATAATTTCACCGGTACAGTCAATTGGGCGTCATAAAAGAGGGGAAAATGTGTTGTTGTTTTTTTACAGAATTTTTTAAACATATGATTAATGATAAGTATTATTGATTCTGTTTGTTACTGTTATTCTTTTTCAACGTTTGGTTTCATTAAGATCATTTATTTTTTTATTATTGTGACAGGCTGTGAGATTGGGAAATATCTGTGGACAAGAAATAAAAAAAGAAAAACAGCAAAGCTTAGACCATAATGGGGACACTACAAATAGGTAAGTGACCAATGGTTTATGATAATAATGCGCCAACTGACCAATGGTTTTATGGTCATGAGTCGCTAAGAGACCATTGCTTTTATGGTCATAAGTCACTAAGTGACCAATGGTTTTATGGTCATAAGTCGCTAAGTGACCAATGGTTTTATGGTCATAAGTCGCTAAGTGACCGATGTTTTATGATAATAATGCGCCAACTGACCAATGGTTTATAGTCATAAGTCGCTAAGTGACCAATGGTTTTATGGTCATAAGTCGCTAAGTGACCAATGCTTTTATGGTCATAAGTCGCTAAGTGACCAATAGTTTTATGGTCATAAGTCGCTAAGTGACCAATGGCTTATGATAATACAACGCTAAGAATAATTCATAAAAAATGTACATTAATGAATTTTGGAATTTCCTTCACAATGACTCTTTCTAACCAATAAGCACAATATGAGAATTTTAAAGAGGTATTGCAGCACCGACTGCGACCCATCACGTAGAGACAGACTTGTACAAAATGTGAGTAAATTATTAACTGTTGGTGGCAGCTGAGCTTGCTCTCAACTTTATATTGCAGGCTACGAAAAATATCTGCTGGAAGGGGCGGAAGGGAGTGGTGCTGACCCCGGGGGGGGGGGTGATGTGTCAACTTAACACATGGACCTGTTGATTAGAGGAGCTCACACTCCCTATTGAGCAATTTATATTTCATTCCTCTGATCATCTGAGAGGCTGTTGTAAGTCGGTCCTATCACAAAGAAGACAAAGTTAAAACTTAGCATAGGCATCGCGAACCCTGCTGAGAATAGTGTAAGGGTGGGAACAATATTTCATGATCTTGAGTACAGCCCGTGAGAACCACTGAGGTGGTCTCGTCTTTGTTCTCTCTACATCCCTAGCTGTAGCCTGTGGTGACGTGACCGTCCAGGCACTACGGAGACCACGGAGTATGTCCCAGTTACGACTATGTCCAAGTTACAACTATGTCCCAGTTACGACTATGTCCCAGTTACGACTATGTCCCGACTTCGACTATGTCCAAGTTCCGACTATATCTCAGTTCCGATTATTTCCCAGTTCCGATTATTTCCCAGTTCCGATTATTTCCCAGTTCCAACTATGTCCCAGTTACGACTATGTCCAAGTTACGACTATGTCCCAGTTATGACTATGCCTCAGTTCCGATTATCTCCCAGTTACGACTATGTCCAAGTTTCGACTATGTCCAAGTTCTGAGTAAAACATGTTGTCAGAATTCTTCGCTTCTGTTGTTGTTTTAAATATAATTCACGTCATGGCAGCTACAATACATGCAATGATAAACCAAGTTGGTAGCTACAAGACATCCAATGGTAAACCAAGTTATTAATAGTGACGTATTGTTCCTGAGGTGTAAAAACGTACATGTAAAAATAGCTCACGGAAGTAGTATCTTGATGCTGTGAAGACAAAGGACAGAGTGATGCCATTTCATACTTTCTCTGATGCTGAGCAAACAATGGAGTTAAAGAAAAAGATATAGAATCTGTCCATAATTTAGTTAGCTGATGTGATTTAAAGGTATAAAAATAGAACTGTGGCTCTTCATCAATTATTCTAAAATAAAATCAAAAGAATTTACGTCTTTCGATTTCATAATAATAATAATAGACATTCGATATTCGTAGTCTGGCCAGAGGGAGAGATGTTTGTGATAATGTATAAATAGATAGATGTTAAATTTAGTTATGCCGTTTTATATATATATATATATATGTGTGTGTGTGTGTGTGTGTGTGTGTTATGGTGACAAACAAATGCATTGTAAAAAAATTGTTTTAACGCTCTCAACCTTTTATTTGGTTCCATTGAATGAAAAAATTATATTGGGAAATTTTGGAGACAATCTGTTGATGTTTAGAGGTTGCTTAACGCAATTTAAGTTTGCATATGTTTTTCATATTTATATCTTCTATTTTAATAATTAAGTTGAGAATGTTTTCAATATTTTATTAGTTGTTAATTTTATGAGTCATCATACATAATACACAACATAGAAAATTTTTCAACATCCAGTGAAACTCTTCGAAATACAATAATTGAAAAACGTAAAGATGTCGTAAAAAGAATTATTTTGTCCACAGATCCCATTAACTGTACAATGGGAAGAAAAATTGTTACCCGACTTGAACAGTAGAGATGTAGTGAATCGACTTCCCATATTAGTGACAGAATATGATGTAGAAAAACTGCTGTCAGTCACAAAACGGTAGAGAGGCAGTGCCAAACAGATACGCTATGCTATTGGAACATTTCATATGACAAAATTGTGGCACCGGTGGTACGCATATCCGAATGGGTTATGGAAAATTCTATTCAGCGGTTACGCAGCGACATATAATTTTCATTTATAACAACCAGGTTCCGATGTTTTGCATTAGAAAGGTAACCACACTCCATTATGAAGATAGGTACACTGAATGGGCGAACTAACCAGTAAGGAGTACCCAAATGACGTACCTTCGCAACCCCAGGGGTACGGTCGCGAAAAAAGGTTGAGAATCGATGGTGTATATAGTAAAGATCAGACAAATGGGGAAGCGTTTTACATTCAACCATGCAGCAAGGACCATTCTAACAACGTATCTCGGCCTCAGTGGGGGGGGGGGATATATCCTACATAATTGTTCAGGTCAAAAGTCAGATTTCCCGTCAATCACCTGGGGTCCTATAGGTGTGTGTATTTGGATCTCGGTAGCGGTACCTGTAGGATTGTTCCCCAGTGTAGTATTCTGTTTTGTGTGTGCGTGTGTGTGTGTGTGTGTGTGTGTAACGGTAATAATGCTATGTGGGTTCTTTACAGCGTGTTTATGTAAGTGTGGGTCTGAATTAATGTGAGTGTGTGTCTGTTACTGTGCTGGGATGTCTTGTATATCTATATATATATGTGTGTGTGTGGGGTGTGTCTGACTGTATTTGTATATATATATTTATCATTCGCCGACATAATATTTTTTAAATCGATCTCCACCCCCCCCCCACCATCAGTTCAATCCCCCGCCCTCCTCTTAAAGCAAATATGAAAATGAATATCGATTACTCAAAGCGAGAATCAATCAATCAATCAATACACTTCTTTCGATTTTATTATAAAGCCAATGTGCACGTGACTTTCACTAAGATCACTCCCTACAACACCACCACCCATTCTACCCCTTACTCCCCCTTCCCCCGGTCCTATACGCAGTCACAGTTCATGTGTGTTGTTGACATGAAAATAAAACAAGAGGTATGCTGAAAAACGGTAGTGTAGGTGGTGCTGGTGGTGACTGCCAAAGTTATTTATTCTATTGGAATCACTTTTTTTCCTCTCCCACCCTTCTCCCAGTCAGTGGTATCTATTTCAAGATATAGATAAAACCTACCCATGTACTTTAATAGATTTCTGTTGACCCCGAAATAACCGAAAAAAAATGACGCGTGTTCTTATGAGGCGTGATTGAGAAGTCTTTATATCACACACCGTTCAATGTACACAGCATTCAATTCAATTAAACACAAACTGGCATTGAATGACTCCATTAAGTAGGTTTGAAGGGGAAGAGTCTATGTATACTGCTACGGACGTTATGGAGAAATATTGCTTATTTCATGTCAAGGAACTTTCCGGTGACTCCCTTTAATGTTTTTATCATGTGTGTGGACTAGTGTTTTTATTAGTGAGTGGTTTCAAACAAAAAAAAAATAAAGCGGAAATAATAATCAAAATGATGATGGACGGTGGACTTCATTTTTCAGGTAAAATAAACAGAATAATATATGTTCTTATTGTCTTTGATATTTGTTGTTGCTGTTTTCGAATGCAAGTTGTTATAAGGTAAATACGTGTTGTTATAAGTTATCTAAGTGTTTGCAGATGTAGTATAGGCTGCTAACTCTTTGGCCGTTGTGACTTTACTTTGGTGGTAGAAGTCGGATCTGGTCTTGCTGTGGATTATGGGCTCAACTCGAGGCGATTACCAATTACCAATCTGTGAATCCCTTGGTACCTGCATGGCCATTGCACACTCGGCTAAGGTGTGGTTGAAAGACGAGCGATGATAAAAAAAAAGCAAAAAGTCACTTTAGGGAGTTAAAAGCATCTTAGATATAAATGTCTCCATCATTTTAGGCACTTACAAAAACAAACAAACTCGCCCAGATTTCATAAAAGTTGTTGCGAGCAATACGTAACTGAACGAAGTACGT
>JAGDYQ010000338.1:436505-577961 GCA_021962125.1 Bulinus truncatus
TACTTATACATTTTAATATTTAAAAAATGTAATGTTTGTAGCTCTTGCATATTTTAATAAACAAAATATTGATCGTTGTGTTATAGACACAACGTTTTACGTTTTTCAAATAGTAATAAAGTGTATATTTCATAAAAAAATATAAATTAGTATATTTATAATTTTTTCTAGCCTCAGCATAAATTAGTTTATATTTTTACTACTTTTATTACCCCCCTTTTATAAATCACTAATTTTACGTTTAATGTCAACAGAAGAAAGTTCCTCTTAATTGGAGAGATGTGTTAATTCTTTTAAGGATAAGATTAAATTCCTTAGAACTATAAATCACTAATGGGACGGTGTTTCTTTCATCCCCACCATAGCCCATAGTGCAATGGCCATGAAGGCACCACGGGGGACATAGCGGGTACTTCAGCCATGGCCTGAAACATCCGTTGCTCCTTCCTCATCGAAGATCGATCCAGTGACATTTAGGTCGACAGTCGAGCGCTTTACCAACCATCCAAATTAATTGAAGAGATGGAAAACAGTCGATTCAGTGTTTTTTTTTTTTAAATAGCCAAAACCTGCTAATTTACAATGTAATTCGAATGTTCATAAATTAGTTTCATGCCAAGTTTGATGACTACTGGTTCATTAATGTGGGTGGATGTCTATGCCACACAAAGAGTTATAGCCACATAACACCCACTCACGTACAAGGTGTTATTTGTATATATGGTGTCTGCCTTGCAAAAGTCTTTCAAATTACTGACCAACTCTGACTCCTTTTCTTTGGCCTGATATACCACATGAAACTGAAAATATTAAAATTAGTATATCTTTTCTTTAGCGAGACGTAAACAATATATGACCCTTCTACCCCCCCCACCCTCCAAAACCATGTGATTACCCCCACCCCCTTCCTTTTCCTTCCCAGTGTTGATTAACTGAGTTAACAGGTTCAAACCTGAATCGATATGACATACTCACGAGTTCTGAATCGATATGACATACGAGTTCTGACTTCCTGTTACAGTTTCTCACCCAGGCCAGAGGCTGTTTAGAATGTCTGGCACTGCAATTTGTTACCGTTCTGACAATTAACATTGAGGAAAGGAACAATTTCTAAATACCGGAACAAGTTTCTACCTAACTCCTTGTCGTTTCTGTCTGACGAAATGTGAATTGCAACACTTTCTCAACATATTTATGTATGTTAGCGTGGATGTGTTTAAGTGTCTGTGTCTGTGTGTGTGTGTGTGTTTGTGCTCCTTTCAACTGTTTGCCTCGTGTTATTGGGATGATTGAATTTGTGTTTCCTTTTGATCATACATAAAGCGCATCGCTATTTACAAATTGCCACATTTGTGTTATTTTCTTATTTGTTTGTTTTTTTATACTGTAGCACCTAAAGATTCATACATAAAGAATAAATACACAAATATGGCGGCTTTCATAAAAAAAGCTATTTAAATCGACGATACGAATTCTGTACAATTTATTTTTCTGTGTTCGAAACTAAAGCCATTTTTTCTCCGTGTTGATATTTCCCTCCAGTAGACAAATTCCCACCAGGCGGCTATCAACTATGTACGCGGTTCTCAAATAGTGATACGCGCACGCCGAGACATATAATTTTCGCTTACGACAACCAAGAATTTGAAGAAATTATGTGAGCGGGTTACCGGCGGACGTACTTTTGCAACCCCATTTGGGGTACAGTCTCGAGATAGGTTGAGAGCCGTGGAACTATGTTGTTAGCCTAAAGTTATTACAGTCAGAGGCAAGGTAGTGGTAAAACTAACGTTCAATCGTGACATAGCGATAAGGTCTGGTATTAATTTCTTAAGCTTTCTTTTGAAGTTAGCAGAAACTGAAGTGTTGGTGATGGAAATCATCAAATTAAATATCAAGGTTTTTAATTTTACATCAGACTTGTTACAAGGGTAATAAAAATATTTTTTTAAATAAAGCGATGCAGCGAGTAGATGTATCTTTGAACTGGAGATCAGGTAGACGCAAATATGCATATATGTGAATAGGAAGAGAGAAACAAATAAATCATACAGAGGAAAAAAAAATCCATTGACAGACAGACAGGCAGGCAGACAATGTATGGCTGACAGTCAAACAATGTATGGCCTGTAGGTTCAACATTGTATGGCTGTCAGTCAAACAATTTATGGCTGTCAATCAAACAATGTATGGCTGTCAGTCAAACAATTTATGGCTGTCAGTCAAGTAATGTATGGCTGTCGGTCAAACAATTTATGGTTGTCAGTCAAATAATGTATGGTCTGTTAGTCAAATAATGTATGGCTGTCAGTCCAATAATGTATGGCCTGTCAGTCAAATAATGTATGGTCTGTCAGTCAAATAATGTATGGCTGTCAGTCCAACTTATCCTATCTTCAGTTTTTATGCACAAGTCATTCATAGGCGATCCTTGGCGTTGGCAGCAGGACCGTTTCAACGTATCAACCTGTGCCGGGGGACTTGCCCAAGAGCCCTCCCTCACGTATACATGGGCTAATAGGTCATTTGTATTTCTTTCTTTTTGGTTGGGATCCCTAGACATTGATGGCTTGGAGCCCGTATTAAACAAAAGCCGGCTTTACAGCTGAGTACCCCCAACTTTACAACCGAGTACCCCCACAACTTTACAGCTGAGTACCCCCAACTTTACAGCTGAGTACCCCCAACTTTACAGCTGAGTACCCTCAACTATACAGCTGAGTACTCCCAACTTTACAGCTGAGTACCCCCAACTTTACAGCTGAGTACCCCCAACTTTACAGCTGAGTGCTCCCTACAATACCGCTGAGTACTCTCAACTTCACCGGGGTCTCTCTCTTTTTTTTTTATTAAAGAAACATTCATTCAACGCCAACCACGCATTTTTGTCTAATGAAAAAAAAAACTTAATTATGTGTAATGATAAACTATACTTATTTGTGTGTAATGATAAACTATATTTAATTATGTGTAATAATAAACTATAATTAATTATGTGTAATAATAAACTATAATTAATTATGTGTAATGATAAACTAAACTTAATTATATGTAATTGTTAAACAATTATAAATTACATAGTATACGGATTAAGCATACATTCATGCCATTACATTCATAACAGGAAATGCATACGTATTGTCCTATCCCCTGTAAGTGCTTGCAGGGTCAGGCATGCATGATGCAATCATACCCATGATGCAATCACCCCAGTAAAATGGGAAATCCAAAAATAGATTTGATGCAATCAACCCAGTGATGCAATCCAATGATGCAATATGAGGGGGTGATATATCCTATAAATAGGGAAGTTACCACGGTTGTGGAGACGGAGACACACACACACAAGAGAGAGAGAATAGAGACCCATGAAGGGGATACTAGATATAACACGTGGACTTAGTGGACAGTGCAGTCGAGAGTTATAACAGTTATAGACTCGTGTACTGGTTTATAGTGATAGCAGTTACTTGTGATTTATTGCCACATCTCTCATCTAATATTGATCTTAGTATTTATCGTGTGTGTTGAATTATAGAATTATACATGTGATTTATTGATTCATCTTCTCAAGTGTTTAAATTGAATTATCATATTCTCATCTGTATATATCACGCATTAAAAAGTTCAGTTAATTCTTTTACAATACAAGGAGTTGTGTCGTCTGATTTAATTAGAGCAAAAGTGGGATACGACACGTATACATCAGGGTCCAGACTGGTACATTAGCCTAGGGCTCCCCCAGGGCTCCCCCAGATCGGTGCTGCTCCCCACATACATAAAACCTTTATTAACGCGACCAAAACATTCAACTTAAAATTAATCGATCGAGAATTCGTTTGTTCAAAAAGAAAACTCTGTTCCACTATAAGTACTTAACCTGCGATGTTGTTCATGTGTAACGTTAAAGTAGACATTTTCTCTCTTTCTTTTTCGTAATTTCACTTTACGGATGTAAAACGGTAACAATGGGACATGAAAGCGAAGAAACTTAAGAACCACTGCTGTAGAATTTTTTTTTTTTAATGTAAGCTTTAGCATTTTTGTGGCGGATCACGTCTCCATAGCAACAAGGAGAACGCGCTTTACACCGACGCATTTCAGTGTCTATGTGCATGCGTTATATGGCACACAACTTATATAGGTTGTTATCAATGTTTTTTTCTGAAGGCCGTGTATGGCAACCAGCTGATAATGGCTGAACGAAACACATCAATGTATAGCCCTATTTATTATACAAAGCATTCGTGTGCGCGCCCTCGGCGAGTTATGTGCACTTAGAGGGAACACAGATAGTGAAGTCTTTAATGGACACCGCAGGCCGAATAGGGATTTTGTTTTGATTCAGCAGGGCCTGCAGACACTGTTTGCGGTGAATGCACTCATCCTGGGGCCTGTCGTGTCCATAGTTTTATTGCACTATTTAGTAGGGGGGGGGAATTTAAAGTTTATTCTGGTTTAATGTAATCAAGCGTCAGCATTCCTCCATCCACTGTTGAGTTAAGGGGCCCTCAAAGAGGTCAAGGTTCCCCCCCCCATGGTCCTCCCAATCCCTAGTTATAGGACTGTATATCTATCTATATCTATATATATATATATATATATATATATATATATATATATATATATATATATATATATAACTAGATGTCGTATCCCACTTGCGTTCCAACTATAATAAGACGACACAACTCCCTGTAGTATAAGAGAATCATAAGGGATAGGACACTAGAATAATGCTGTCCCTGGTTAAATGAATAAATAACTTGATTACTTGAAAGTTGTTTAGGTGAGTGCAGTCAATTTAAGAGAATTTTTAAGCTGAACTGTGTAGGTCAGTGAGCACACTTTAGAAAACGCACGTCCTGGCAGTGTGTTTTGACCAAAAAAAAACGGCTCGACAACGGCCTGTCTTGTGTAGGACGACAAACGTGCGTTTGACGCACTGTCGTGTTGGTGTGTGAGCACCCTTAAACGTCATTTCATAATATTTTAAAATAGTCCCAACTCTTAATAATGTCTTAATCCGTGGATCTAGACTGACAATTACTACAGGGTTTTGCGGTCCTGCTGGTCCCATTGAAATATTGATACGGTTCAATCTTTTTGAAATATTGTCGTAAGAGCTCATAATCATATCAAGAAATTCCCAAGCTTTACAATGAGTCAATTTAAACTAAGCTTTTGTTATTCCGTGTTTGGGAAATGTAAAAAAAAAATAGATCCGGTTAGATTGTGTTTCATATATTTGGTATTATCAGTTTGTATTAGATAAGTTTTCAGTTTAAGGCGGTTGCATTATCAAACATGTCATTTCAGTATTTGATTTTGCATGTTAAGTATACTGTTTTTTTAAACTGCATAATTACATGGTAAAATACGGTATTAAATCATTGTTAATATACACAAAGATTTAGGAATAGAAACACACTGTGTATTGTCATTGCTTAAAGTCTCAGCTTGCCATTTAACGAGATAGACTGAATATAACACTGAATCACAGAACACTGTTAGAGTCACTGAACACTGTCAGAGTCACTGAACACTGTCAGAGTCACTGAACACTGTCAGAGTCACTGAACACTGTCAGAGTCACTGAACACTGTCAGAGTCACTGAACACTGTCAGAGTCACTGAACACTGTCAGAGTCACTGAACACTGTCAGAGTCACTGAACACTATCAAATTCACAGAACACTGTCAGAGTTACTGAACATTGTCAGAGTCACTAAACACTGTCAGATTCACAGAACATTGTCAGTCACATATTACTGTGTGAGTCACAGAATTTATTTCCAACGGAATGCGTAATCTCGTTTAGGATAGTGTCATAGACAGACGATGTCAGGTTTTCCCTAAGCAAATCATTACTATTACCGGTAATTAAAAAAAAAAAAATTGTAAGCATAACTGGACCATGTTTGATTGTGTACTTTTAAGAGAGTCAGTCCTTAAAGTCACGGAAATGAAGCAGAATAGATTTTGTAAAGGTGGACCTACATGTTGATTAAAAGACGTCACTCCCATTTTTTAATATGATATATAAATAAAGGAAAATTTCGTTTCTAAAATTCTTTTTTTTAATTTAAAAAGCTTTCTATTTATTTCTGTTGTTTCTTTTAGTAGTTTTGTGGATTAGTTTATGAGTAAATGTTGAAACTCAATGTTGGAACTGTTTTCATTCACCCAGAGGCGTAACTAGGGGGGGCGGGGGTACAAATGTCCCCGGGCGCCGAGGTTCAGGGGCGCCAAATGGTATATTTTACATATAATATTATATGGTTTTCGAATGGGGGGCGCTAAAAAGGTATTAAAAAGGTAAAATGCCCCAGGAGCAATTCGCCTTGCCCCCCTCGCTACGCCTCTGCATTCACCGAAAGTCATATTCCGATTTCACATATATAGGTTGAGCCAAAAAAAGATTGAACATCATATAATATTCAAATTATTTAAAAATACAAAAATGTTATAAAAAAATCCAAAATAGCGCCTGGACATTGTCGTACTAATGACGTCATATATCTAAACGGGCAAGTAAATGAGTTAGCAATTTAAGATATTGTGCATACAGTTAAATAAACTTTGATATAATTATATTACTTTCTGCGCAATGTTCTCACTTTTTTTTGTTTGGTCCCACCCAGTAGTATCGGCACGAACCACTCCAAGTCCATTTCACAAGTTAAGTCCCCTTAGCCCTAAAGAGCCATCGGAGCATAAGCAGTGTAGAATTCATCTCATTCTGTTACCAGGGGTTGTGTGGTTAGCACAAAAACCCAGCCACCTAATCCACTCTAACTATTGTCCGGTACCCATTTAAAGCTGGTTGGACTTGAAGGACTTGAAACCGAATTTCACCTGGAAAAAGTTCACTTGGTTCTGACCGAGGATCGAGCCCGGGACTCTCAGGTTGACAGTCAAGCCGCTCTACACCGCTATGCCATCCGTCCACCCCCAATTCAACAAGGTCTAGAGGTAGAATAAGTCCACAATTAACCGTGGGCCCCCCCTCAGCTAATCCCCGCGGTTCTCAACCGGGTGGTACGCCTACCCCTAGGGAGGGGCCATGCAGGGGGGGTACGCAGGGGCATATAAATTTATTAATGTTTAAAACAACCAAAGAGTTTGAAGAAAGTCCGCCAGTTTGCAGCGTGACTCATCACCCTAACCACGTGCCCAGGTATCGCATTTGAAATTTGAGTACATTCCATTTTGAAAATATTTTTATTTAATCACTAAATTTACGTGTGAGGCTTACCTCCCCCCTTTCCCATGGACTTAAAATTTCGTACCTTTTGGGGTCCAGTCGTGAAAAAAAACAAAGGTTGACAACCGCTGTCCGAGCCAACGATCTGACTCACTTGACCCACAAAGTCACATGGTGTTTCTGTTTCACTTTCATCATTTCACGTGGGGACACGGGGTACAAATAAAAAAGCTCATTATACTGATGTTAACTCTGTGCTGATTGTGGATTTGTCAGTGTGAATTGTGAATTTGTCAGTGTGAATTGTGGATTTGTCAGTGTGAATTGTGGATTTGTCAGTGTGAATTGTGGATTTGTCAGTGTGAATTGTGGATTTGTTAGAGTGAATTGTGGATTGTCAGTGTGAATTGTGGATTTGTCAGTGTGAATTGTGGATTTGTTTGTGTGAATTATGGATTTGTCAGTGTGAATTGTGGATTTGTTAGAGTGAATTGTGGATTTGTCAGTGTGAATTGTGGATTTGTCAGTGTGAATTGTGGATTTGTCAGTGTGAATAGTGGATTTGTTAGAGTGAATTGTGGATTTGCCAGTGTGAATTGTGGATTTGTCAGTGTGAATTGTGGATTTGTCAGTGTGAATAGTGGATTTGTTAGAGTGAATTGTGGATTTGTCAGTGTGAATTGTGGATTTGTTGGTGTGAATTCCATAATGGTCTATATATATTATATAGCAACATATATTTGGCCAAGAATTCTGACGTGACATTTGGCGAGCATAAAATCTCACGTAACAATTTTAAACAGCAACTCTCTGTTGTTGTTTTTTTTTTTAATAATTTAAATGTATTCCGAATAAATTCAAACCTCGAAATACGAATTATGAAAAACATAAAAAAAAAGAAAATTATCCACAGTGCAGTAGTCTCAAGGTTGCCTGAGACGATACAAATATATTGTGAGAAAGAAATTCCAAACAAAAAAAATATTAAAGAAAAATAAAAGCTAAGAAAATATTGACACTCAATAGAAATATTTGTTTTTTTAATAAGGTGATGGACGGAAGGCGAAGTTAAGCTTGCACTGAGTGACCTTATGACACGGTGGGTTTTACGAGTATCTCCAGAGTATCCTTAGATAGATTAATTTTTTTGTTTGTTTAAAAAAATTAACAAACATGTACCACTGTGAAATCAGTTAGTAAAGGACTTTGCGGATTGCATCAAGAGCGACACCCCCCACCCACCCCGTTAGCCTTTGTGTCAAAGGAGACTCCTCGCCTAACCCCACCCTCCCCCCATCCATATAAATAATGCTCTCACCGAGAGCCTCGCGTACTTCCGTTCTTGGTGAAATGGACGAGTTCCGGTCAATTAGTTGTGAGTGGATGACAACATGCTCGTCTTATTGTGTTGGAAACATTCACCGACTCTTACTGTAAGACTCCTAAATAATACACGACTAGATACATATTCATTTTGATTTTTGTGCCAGGTATAATCACGCAAAATTAAAGTACAGAGATAACTTCACCGGTACAGTAAAAGCGGGTGTCATAACTGATGGCAAAATGTGTTGTTGTTTTTTTACAGAATTTATTTTTTTAACCTATGATAAATGATAACTGTTATTAATTCTGTTAGTTCCTGTTATTCTTTTTCAACGTTTGGTTTCATTAAGATCATTTATTTTTATTATCATTGTGACAGGTTGTTAGATTGGGAAATATCAGTGGACAAGAAATAAAATAAGAAAAGAGCAAAGCTTAGACCATAATGGGGACACTACAAATAGGTAAGTGACCAATGGTTTTATGGTTATAAGTCGCTAAGTGACCAATGGTTTATGATAATAATAGCAAAGTGACCAATGGTTTTATGGTCATAGGTCGTTAAGTGACCAAAGGTTTTATGGTCATAGGTCGCTAAGTGAACAATGGTTTATGATAATAATAATAATAGCAAAGTGACCAATGGTTTTATGGTCATAGGTCGTTAAGTGACCAATGGTTTTATGGTCATAGTTCCCTAAGTGAACAATGCTTTTATGGTCGTAAGCTGCTAAGTGACCAATGGTTTTATAGTCATAAGTCGCTAAGTGACCAATGGTTTATGATAATAATAATAATAGCCAAGTGACCAATGGTTTTATGGTCATAGGTCGTTAAGTGACCAATGGTTTTACGGTCATAGGTCGCTAAGTGAACAATGCTTTTATGGTCGTAAGTTGCCAAGTGACCAATGGTTTTATAGTCATAAGTCGCTAAGTGACCAATGGTTTATGATAATACAACGCTAATAATAATTCATTAAAAATATATATTAATGAATTTTGGTATTTCCTTCACAATAACTCTGTCTACAAATACGAACAATATGAGACTTTGAACGAATGACTGTGGCACCGACTGCGACCCACCACGTAGAGACAGACTTGTACAAAATGTGAGGGAATTATAAACTGTTGGTGGCAGCTGAGCTTGCTCTCAACTTTATATTGCAGGCTACGAAAAATATCTGCTGGAAGGGGCGGAAGGGAGGGGGGCTGACCCCGGGGGGGGGGGTGGTGGTGGTGGTGATGTGTCAACTTAACACGTGGACCTGGTGAATAGAGGAGCTCACACTCCCTATTGAGCAATTTATATTTCATTCCTCTGATCATCTGAGTGGCTGTTGTAAGTCGGTCCTATCACAAGGAAGACAAAGTTAAAACTTGGCATAGGCGTCGCTAACCCTGCTGAGAATAGTGTGAGGGTGTAAACAATATTTCTTGATCTTGAGTCGAGCCCGTGAGAACCACTGAGGTGGTCTCGTCTTTGTTCTCTCTACATCCCCTAGCTGTAGCCTGTGGTGCCGTGACCGTCCAGGCACTACGGAGACCACGGAGTATGTCCCAGTTACAACTATGTCCAAGTTACGACTATGTTCAAGTTACGACTATGTCCAAGTTACGACTATGTCCAAGTTACAACTATGTCCAAGTTCCGACTATATCCCAGTTACGACTATGTCCAAGTTTCGACTATGTCCAAGTTCTGAGTAAGGGATGTTGTCAGCATTCTTCGCTTCTGTTGTTGTTTTAAATATAATTCACGTCATGGCAGCTACAATACATGCAATGATAAACCAAGTTATTAATAGTGACGTATTGTTACTGAGGTGTAAAAACGTGCATGTAAAAATAGCTCACGGAAGTAGTATCTTGATGCTGTGAGGTCAAAGGACAGAGTGATGTCATTTCATACTTTCTCTGATGCTGAGCAAACAATGGAGTTAAAGCAAAAGATATTGAATCTGTCCATAATTTAGTTAACTGATGTGATTTAAATGTATAAAAATAGAACTGTGGCTCTTCAGCAATTATTCTAAAAAAAAAATCCAAAGAATTTACGTCTTTCGATTTCATAATAATAATAATAGACATTTGATATTCGTAATCTGGCTAGAGGGAGAAATTTTGTGATAATGTATAAATAGATAGATGTTAAATTTAGTTATGGCGATATATATATACATATATATATATATGTGTGTCTGTGTGTGTGTGTGTGTGTGTTAGGGTGACAAACAAATGCATTGTAAAAAAAAAATGTTTTAATGCTCTCAACCTTTTATTTGGTTACATTTAATGAAAAAATTATATTGGGAAATTTTGGAGACAATCTAATGATGTTTAAGGGTTGCTCAACGCAATTTAAGTTTGCAAGGTTATTCGAATCCACATTTTTCATATTTTTCATGTTTTTCATATTTATCTCTACTATTTTAATAATTAAGTTGAAAATGTTTTCAATATTTTATTATTTGTTAATTTTATGAGTCATCATACATAATACACAATATTGAAAATTTTTCTACATCCAGTGAAACTCTTCGAAATGCAAAAATTGAAAAACGTAAAGAAGTCGAAAAAAGATTTTTTTCAGATTTCGGTTCACAGATCCCATTAACTGTACATTGGGAAGAAAAATTGTTACCTGACATGAACAGTAGAGATGAAGTGAATCGACTGCCCGTATTAGTGACAGGATATGATGTAGAAAAACTGGTGTCAGTCACAAAACTGGAAGGAGGCAGTGATAAACAGAAAAGTTATGCTATTGAGCAAGCTTTAAAATATTGGAACATTTCATATGACAAAATTGTGGCACTCTGTTTTGATACTACTTCAAGCAACACAGGTATACATTCAGGTGCTTGTACCCTGCTGGAGAAATTAATTGAAAAATCTTTATTATACACAGCCAGTCAACACCATGTTCATGAAGTGATTTTATCCCATGTTTACATAATATGTTTCGGCGCATCTTCTGGTCCAGAGATTAAGTTGATTCAACTATTTTGTGATCAGTGGAGTGAAGTTAATTCTGAATCATAGCATTTAACTGATGCAGATCTCAATGTTTATGGTTTGCTTGTACCATCAGCAGTAGAAGTTGCTGTAAATATGCTGCAAGGAACCAAACAACCTCACGATGATTACAAAGAATTTTTGCAACTGTCGATAATTTTGTTTAGGATAAACTCCTCCAGGCCAAAGTGGAATAACTTTCCATACTCCTGGCGCTATACACCAAGCACGATGGATGGCGAAAACTCTGTACTCTATTAAAATTTACTTGTTTTGACATCAATTTTATTTAACAAAAAAAAAATGAAGAAAAAAATCTCCATCGATTTTCATTGTTTTCAATTTTAATTTACACGGAGCAGAACATTGGTTTCGGGCTCCCATCTCTTCATCTGCTCCTCACAATGACCTTACTTTGATTGAGAAATTGAATAATTTAAAAAATATTCAACAATGAAGTCGCTGAATTTGCCTTTAAAGACATAGCAGGACATTTATAGTATTTAATTGAAGACCTGGTGAGTCTCTCTTTTTTCCAGCAACGATGTTGATAACCAAACTCAAGAAAAAATGTTGATTGCACTTGAAAAGCCAGCCAAAAAAAAAACAGGTAAAAAGACTTGAAGGCAAAGGATTAATGGATAAAATTGTAAGCATGAACTTAGATGACTTTATAACAGAGGGGTCAAATTATGTATTTGCAGTGCTTGGAATAAATTGGACATTCATGAAAGAAAAACACCCAGACAGCAACCGAATACCAGGAAGCATTTGTAATTGTTAATTCTATGCAAGTTGTAAATGATACAGCCGAAAGAGGGGTGAAACTCATTTCAGATTATGCAAAAGTTTTAACGAAAGATGAAACTCAATTGCAAATATATTTTGCAAACCGTGGATGAACATCGACGTAATATTCCAGATATGTGGAAGTCTGCAATTGTGAAGGCATTAATGAAAACAAACTAACAATCAACAAGTAAACATTCTGAAATCAAACATTGATATGTCCGACACTAAATTTTTAACCTGAATGGACTCGCTGACATTGCCAAAGTTAAGTAGTCATACACTATTAGAATTATATACCTGCACCAGGTATATCCGATGTTCTCAACCGGTGGTTACGCGTATCCGAATGGGTTATGGAAAATGCAATGCAGCGGTTACGCAGCGACACATAAATTTGCATTTATAACAACCAAGAGTTTGAAGAAAAGTCGCCAGTTTCCTGCGTTACTCCATTACCAAACCATGTTCCCATGTGTTGCATTAGAAAGGTAACCACACTCCATTATGAAGATAGATACACTGAATGGGCGAACTAACCAGTAAAGGGGTACCCAAATGACGTACCTTCGCAACCCCAGGGGTACTGTCGCGAAAAAAGGTTGAGAATCAATGGTGTATATAGTAAAGATCAGACAAATGGGGAAGCGTTTTACATTCAACCATGCATCAAGGACCATTCTAACTAACAACGTATCTCGGCCTCAGTGGAACTCTTGGGTGTGTGTGTGTGTGTGTGTGTGTGTGTGGGATATCCTACATAATTGTTCAGGTCAAAAGTCAGATTTCTCGTCAATCACCTGGGGTCTTATAGGTGTGTGTACTTGGATCTCGGTAGCGGTACCTGTGGGACTGTCCCCAGGGTAGTATTCTGTTTTGTGTGTGTGTGTGTGTGTGTAACGGTAATAATGCTATGTGGGTTCTTTACAGCGTGTTTATGTAAGTGTGGGTCTGAATTAATGTGTGTGTGTGTCTGTTACTGTGCTGGGATGTCTTGTATATCTATATGTGCGTGTGTGTGTGTGTGGGTGTGTGTGTCTGACTGTATTTGTATATATATATATTTATCATTCGCCGACATAATGATATTTTTTAAATCGATCTCCATCCCCCCACCCTCAGTACAATCCCCCGCCCTCCTCTTAAAGCAAATATGAAAATGAATATCGATTATTCAAAGCGAGAATCAATCAATCAATCAATACACTTCTTTCGATTTTATTGTAAAGCCAATGTGCACGTGACTTTCACTCCGATTACTCCCTACAACACCCCCCCCACCCATTCTACCCCTACTCTACACCCCCCCCCCCCGTCTTATACGCAGTCACAGTTCAGGTGTGTTGTTGACATGAAAATAAAACAAGAGGTATGCTGAAACGGTAGTGTAGGTGCTGGTGACTGCCAAAGTTATTTATTCTATTGGAATCACTTTTTTTCCCTCTCCCACCCTTCTCCCAGTCAAGATATAGATAAAACCTGCCCATGTACTTTAATACATTTCTGTTGACCCGAAATAACCGAAAAAAAAAATGACGCGTGTTCTTATGGAGCGTGATTGAGAAGTCTTTATATCACACACCGTTCAATGTACACAGCATTCAATTCAATTAAAGTAAACTGGCACTGAATGATTCTATTAAGTTGGCTTTGAAGGGGAAAGTCTATGTATACTGCTACGGAGCCATGGAGAATATTGCTCATTTCATGTCAAGGAACTTTCCGGTGACTCCCTTTAATGTTTTTATCATGTGTGTGGACTAATGTTTTTATTAGTGAGTGGTTTCAAACAAAAAAAAAGCGGAAATAATAATCAAAATGATGATGGACGGTGGACTTCATTTTTCAGGTAAAATAAACAACATAGTATGTTCTTATTGTCTTTGAAATGTGTTGTTGCTGTTTTTGAATGCAAGTTGTTATAAGTTATCTAAGTGTTTCACTAAGTATAGGCTGCTAACTCGCTAGCCGTGTGATACTTTGGTAACGAGTCGAATCTGCATGCTGTGGATTATGGGCTCAACTCGAGGCGAGCACCAATCACCTACCTCTCTCTCCCGTTGTGCCTGCGTGGCCATTGCACACTCGGCTAAGGTGTGGTTGAAAGACGAGCCATGCTAAAAAAAAAGCAAAAAGTCTCATTAGGGAGTTAAAAGCATCTTAGATATAAATGTCTCCATCCTTTTAAGCACTTACAAAAACAAACAAAACTCGCTTGATTTCATAAATTGTTGCGGTTTAACTCCTCAGATCTATTGTGGACTAAAGTACAGCATTATCTGGCCTAGTGTGTAAATGTGTTTCAGTATGTAGTGCGTTTGTGTATGTATGTGGGGGGAGGAGGAATACTTCTCCAATTCAAAAAGAAAAGTTCTGACTTAAATATAATCTTTTGTCTGAATCTTTGAACATTTACATTGTCTCTTATCTTACGTTATAAACACGAGCCGAGTTAATTATCATAAGTTCCTAGACTCGGTTGTTATGACAGTCTCCAGGTACTCGGTGATAAACTTTTTTCTCGGTATCAACAACAATCGGACTTACCTACTCAATAATTTTTGTTGTTTGTCGTAAAACATTTCAAATAACTGTGTTGAAGAATTTAGTATTGTCTTTCAATTTTACATACATAAAAATAATTTCTTTGCTTAAATAAAAAAGAGTTTTACATACGATTTGATGACTGTTTGTCGATGTGATGACTGTTTGTCGATGTGATGACTGTTTGTCGATGTGATGACTGTTTGTCTATGTGGTGACTGTTTGTCGATGTGGTGACTGTTTGTCGATGTGATGACTGTTTGTCGATGTGGTGACTGTTTGTCGATGTGGTGACTGTTTGTCGATGTGATGACTGTTTGTCGATGTGATGACTGTTTGTCGCTTTGATGACTGTTTGTCGATGTGGTGACTGTTTGTCGATGTGATGACTGTTTGTCGCTTTGATGACTGAATTTTTTAATGAAGATGTACCAAAAAAAAGTATTCCTTCTCTCTACATACCTCTCTCTTCCTCTCTCTGTCTCCCTTCTCTCGCCATCTCTCTTTTCCTCTCTCTACCTCTCTCTACCCTCTCTCCGACCATCTCCGTCTCCATCTCTCTTTTCCTCTCTCTCCCACCCTATCCCTCTCTCTCACTCTCTCTCTCCCTCTCTCTCTCTCTCCATCTCTTTCTCTCTCTGTCTGTCTCCCTCTCTGCCCTCCTCTTTCCCTCTCTGTCTCCCTCTCTGCCCTCCTCTTTCCCTCTCTGTCTCCCTCTCTGCCCTCCTCTTTCTCTATCTACCTCTGTGTATCTCCGGCCTGTATCTACTTCTGTTATATTATCCCCCAAACCACGCCATGACGTCACTGGTCAATCATCACATGACCATCGGGCATCTATCTGTCCACCGTATTTGGATATATATATATATACAGTGACGTCATGTGGTTCGTGATAAACTACCGCTAAGAAATATTAAAAAGCAATTCCGTAACAAACGCTGACATTAACGTTCTGTTTCGATACGTTATCTTCAACAATGGCATTATGTTGTTTCGATACGTTATCTTCAACATTGGCATTATGTTGTTTCGATACGTTATCTTCAACATTGGCATTAATTCTCTGTTTACATCAATGTTCATGCACAATCTTTAACACCGACATTGATGTTCTGTTTAGTAGCACAATATTCAACACCGACATAAATGTTATGTTTTTATTATACACAGTCTTTGACACCGACATAAATGTTCTGCTTCGACACATAATCTTCAACTCAAACATTAATGCTCTATTTTAACAAACCAAAGTTTATCTCGGCGACCGTGCATGAGTGCCTCTAAGATGCCTAGCCCACCCCACCCCACCACCCACCCACCCCCCCATTATCTCGAAAAAGCTTCTGCCTAGAATCTCAAAATATCTCCGGATATTTTTTCCAATGATTCTGACTATAGCCCCCAATCATCTAATAAAGACTCTGTCTATAAACAAGCACTCAACTTTTCTTGAAGGGAAAAAAAAGTATATAACTGGTATTTATATTTTAACAGTTGATTAAACAGTATTTTCCACACGAAGTCCTACCCTTACCAGAAGATTGGCCAAACGGTTTCCTTCAAGGCTTCCAAATTAAATCATCAGGTCCAAAAAATAGGGAGCTGTGTGTAGAACCTCACGGCAAATGAGCTGATAATTAAATAATGCATCAACTTATTAAATAGTTCATCAATTGATTAAATAGTTCATCAATAGTTTATTAAGTAAATACTTTAAGTTTGAGATTGTTTGATTATAGCACTGTTTTATAGTTTAAAATACATATTTTTTTTAAATGAATAATAATCCATATTTGACTAGACTGCAGAATGAATGGTATAGGGAAGTGAAAAAAGGAATAGATAGGCAGACAGATTAATAGATAATATGCCAGATTACGACGAATTTCGGGGTAATTGAGTGAAACATCAACACGCCCCATTTTATAGTTATTATCTGAGTTGTATTAACGGTTAGAATGTCGAAGATAGTGTAGCCAAGATTTATTCACATCCGTTTACTTTCATCTGTGCGCTCTACGTTTTTCCCGAGCATCGCCAGGCAATCCTTCCAGCACAGTGTATTCCCATGATCAGAACCTCTAAGAGATTTTTTCTCGGATGTCAGATCTGAAGAATTTGATCCTCGTTGTAGTCATACGTCACATTTTGTGTTTCTGGGTCATTTCCGACACCTCTATTTTTTTATATTAAATTTTAAATTTACTCTGAAAGTTCTATCTATTAGATATTTTTTTTAGTATTTCATTACGAGAACAATCACATTGAAAACTATGTTTTACACTTCAAGAGATTTCACACAAAAAGAGGTTAAGTGGATTAAAGGGGATGGCTTATGACCCAGGTCATTTTGAAACAAGGATCGAAATGAGACAAGGGCGAATCAGTGCAACATTTCATAGAGAAAAAGTAGATTAATTTCCTTCATATATACATACATATATACTTACATACATATATACATATATATACATACATACATATATACATGCATACATACACACATACATACATATATACATACATACATATATACATACATACATACATACATATATATATATATATATATATATATACATACATACATGCATGCATACATACATGCATACATACATGCATACATACATGCATGCATACATGCATGCATACATACATACATATATACATACATACATACATACATACATACACACATGCATACATACATACATACATATATACATACATACATACATACATACATATATACATACATACATACATGCATACGTAATACATACATGTATACATATATATATTATACATACATACATACGTAATACATACTTGCATACATATATATCATACATACATACATACATACATACAAACATACATAGTATATATCAACACACACATACAAACATCTATACATACATGAAGTTCACATTTATAAATATATGAAATTGTTCTTGCTTAACGTTTATTTACATGTATGTATAAATATATGCATTTATAATTTTTTTTTGTTAATTTATTTGTTTGGGTTTTTTTTGTCAGGGGATGAGGACAGGACGAGCGCTAAGAAAAGACGCCAGGTGGCGTACGCCAAAGATCTACAACTCCAGATGAGGGAGAATGAAGCGGCTAAATTAAGGTATGTCTGCTATATGCAGGGCGGTTATTAATAATTTTGGATATACTGGACATGGACTTACAGAAATACAATTTCATATTATCGGACATGGAACATAAAAACAACATGCATTTGTTTTTAAAATTGAAATGAGTGAAAGATTTGGATTTCATGTGGATTGGGAAACAAAAAAAAAATAGAACATGTTCGTGGGCTTCAGGAGAATTGTACCGGCTGCACTCCCACCCCAGGGATGAGAAGGAGACAAGTAGTGGGGAAGAGGTTGTGTTCCGGTAGAAAACATGGCGCAGTGAAGTAATTCAGCTCAAAATGAGAAAGAAGAATAAATAAAACTGACTACATGAAAGTGTTCACCTCGTCTTAAAATCTACTGCGTTCATCTGAAAAATTACATATGGTCATGCGGAGAAAGTTTCTTTTTTTTAACTCATGTGTGATTATTAAAACTGAGCAGCAACAATATGTGTAATTTGTATATTTACAAAGTGTGTAGATATGTGCAGTTGACTTCTACTCATCGGCCTATTGTGGCATGGTGGATAATTCCAAAGCTTGATGGACATGATCTTTAATAATAATAACCCCCTAAGCCCAGCTTTGTCATACGGATTATTGATATTTTTTATTTGACTGAGGACTGATAACTGCGAGTCAATAGTCGATGTTCTAATATACATACACAGGCATTTGTAACCTATGCATTAATATGCTGTTTTTGAATAATTTATATACACACTATACATACATAAATACATACATACATATCTTTTATGAGTATACACCTACAACGATTAGCTTTAAACAAAAAGCACTCTTGGTGACAGAGGCACGACCGGTGTAGAGCGCTGGACTGCTGGCCTGAAAGTCCTGGGTTCGATCCTTGGTGAGAATCAACATAATTTTTCTATCTCTGGCTGAAGGTCCCGCCCCCTCCCCTCTTTCACAAACATGTCCACCCAGCTTTAAATGGGTACCTGATTTAAGTAGGGCGTTGTGCTAACCACTGAAATCTTCATTATTTTGTAGCTACAGACTCAGGTGGATTCTACACTTTATCCGCTCCTAAGGCCCCCAAGGAACAAAGGAAATGTTCTTTAAAAAAACATTACTCATTATAAAGTACGTAAATATGACATGTTATCGATATGACATGTTGTCGATATGACATGTTGTCGATATGACATATTATCGATATGTCATGTTATCGATATGACATGTTTTCGATATGACATGTTATCGATATGACCTGTTGTCGATAGGACATTCACTACACTGCTTTGTGTATGTATGTATGTATGTATGTATGTATGTATGTATATGTATACGTATTAAACTTTGTACAGAGAGCGGTATCAAGATATGAGCGTCAACGCCTCTGGATGGCTGGATCCGGAAAAAAGGCCAGACAGACTGCGACCTCTGGGAGGACCTGGCTTCATGACTGACCGAACTGATCGAGACTCCAAAGTGAGGCCTTACCACACCCTGTTCTTGTACGGCAAGTGAGTGGCACATCCGAATATAAATCAAGTCATTATTTAGATTTTTTTCTGCACTATTTCTCATTCGCATTCTTTACCATATTTCAGCGAAATCTTTATTCAACAGAATTCTTCTTTAATTAAATTGATTTTTTGATAGTTCATAAACATTCATTTGTTTAATGTCATTAGACAGCACTCAACACTATCCGCTATCATTCAGCATTCACCATGATTAATCATTTATAATTCATCAACATCATAATTCATTTATCATTCAACATAACGCTCACCTTCATCAAAATTCAACACTCAACATTATCATAATTCAAAATTGTCATAATTCAACATTCACATAGCTCAACATCCTAATAATTCAACATTCAACAACCTCATAATGTGTTGTCTCTCTTTTTCATTCGTGTATTGTTCACTTTGGCGGAAAGGGATAAGGGAAGGGGTGGGGGCTGAGTTTCAAAGACAGAGAGTATCGGAAAGTCTCTTTAGTTTCCTCCCTGTCGTGTGGCGACGAGTACTTCCGGCATAGTTAAGCCTGTAAGACTCCTAGTTAAAAAAAAAAGAAAGAAAAATAGCCGATGACCTGGTTGTCTATGTATTTCATATTAGTACATAACACATATCTCAATATGGTAAAATATGTATGTTAAAATAATAATTATGGTACACATACATAAATTATCAATCTAGTATTTTTTATGTTTATTTTTTTGTTTAACTTACGATCTGTATTACAGGTGAATATTTGAAGTGCCCTTCTTTCATCCCCAACATAGCCGACAGAGTAATAGTCTCCGGTTGTGCCTCCATAGCCATTGCACTCGCGGCTATGGTGGGGAGAAAAGAAGGGCACAATGATCCATTTAGTGTTTTATAGCAGGGGTGGGAAAACTACGGCCCGCGGGTCGCATGCGGCCTGCCAGAGTATTTTATGCGGCCCGAACGCATGTACACAAATAATGTTATGTACATGATGCGATCATATGTCGATGTTTTGTTTTCTTTCTTTAGAACTTTCGCAATATTTTTGAAATTTTATTCCGACTAATTGATTCAAATCTAGAAATATTAAATCGGTTTTATAGCTCCAGATAATTATTTGTAATTAGTAGCCATTAATTGTTAACATCTCTATTCGAAACTGTTTTTTCTTATCAAACGGGAGAGGCTTTTGTTATCAATTTACCTTTTGAAAGGTTTTGAAAAGATAATTGACAATTTGATTCACCAACTTCGAGATGCAAACAAAAACTTTTTGTGGTAAAGAGAGTACAGAGCTTTGGAAATAAGTATCAGATACAGCACAATTGTTTGTATGTATACGGGCAATAAACACTCGTTTTGAGATTACTTAGTTTTTAGCCACTCAAAGACACAACCACAGGTCAGGTTTTATTCAGTGCTGTTGAGACCTGTATTGAAAGAAGTGGGTTGGTGTGGAGCAAGATAGCAAAGTGTAACTACTGACGGGGGGAGGGGGGCATGCTTTATCTGGAAAAACGTAGGTCTGGTGAAGTTGTTGAATAATAAAATTAAATAAGAATACCCTGACTATACAATTGTATCTATCCACTATGTCGTCCGTCATGAAAGTCTGCGTAAAGCTGCGATGAATATCAAGCATGTTATTGACCTTGTTGTAAGTGTAATAAACCTCATCAGAGCAAGGGAACTTAATCACAGAAAGTTCCGGGCACTGCTTTTAAAGCTTTTGAAGCTTAAGCTTCTGATATAAACTACCACAGCAGTGTCCGCTGGCTGCGTCTGGGAAAACTATTATGGCGAGTGTGGAATGTCAAGGAAGAAATATTTATGTTCCTTGAGATGAAGGGTTTTATTTGTGACTTTGTTACTAACATTGTTAATGAAGAGTGAAAGTCAGACTACATGTTCGCCATTGACATTATGTAAAAGTTGACTGAACTGACTGTCAAACTTCAGGTCAATAGCTTGTTTGCACATGAAATGTATGTGCACTATGTGCATGTTAAATCATTTCAGGCAAAATTCTCCCTGCTCTTCTGTCAAGCAGGTGAAAACAGGTTTTTCTATTTTCCTTTGCTGAAACAGAAAAAAACGTTCTGCTGAAGTGGCTAACAAGTACAAAGCTCAATTCTGGATGCCTTGGTTGTGGAATTTGAAAGGAGGTTCCAAAACTTCAAGAACCTGGAACCACTCTTCAATATCCTCAGTTCGCCATTTAGTAGGGAGCGACCGACCGATATGCCTTTTTACCAATAGTCCGATACCGATATTTTCCCCCAGCATTTTTGCCGATACCGATACCGATATTTTGCTATTAATGAAAGGGTGTCTTGCAGATGATTAGAAGATTATAAAAACAAAAAATTTGAAAAGACAGACCGAAAGACCGAAGTCAGAAACACAAACTATGCCTGCATGATCTCAGAAATCTGCATGTTTATTGTTTAAAATTAAACTTATAACAAACAATTTGTTGTTTTTACTTTTAACTTGTTCACAAACAGAAAAGTAAGATAAAGTTGTAAATAATTCATGTCAAACTAAAAAAGTAAAAATGTATTAATTAGGGCTACTTATTAAACTGCGTTAATTTGCGATTAGCGCGCCAAAAAAAAAATTTGCGATTAAAATTTTTAACGCAACACTTAAATGCGTTAATTTGACCAAATGCGGAAAGTTCACCAAATCGATAAATAACAGAATTTCACTCAACCATTTGAAGTTTAAGTTCCGTCCACTTATTGAGTAGATCTACCACCCCCACCCTGTCGCAATTCGCACATACCCTCACCCCCACGCATGTCGACTGAAGCCCCACTTATAATATATAATGAAGATGTTTTGGTTATTTAGCCCTTCGAAAGTAAACCTCCTGCTCCCTTCTCTGTCAGTGTAAAAAGAGAAAACTTTCATTCACTAGTTAACATTATATACTGTAGTGTATCGGTGAAGGTACTATAGCGTATAATGAACCCGTTTATAATGATAATTCTCTAACCACGGCTATTGTATGGGATTGTGTGGGTTGGTACCTTTCCCAGCCTCCTTTTATTTACCCAACAATATCCCGGGAGAAGAAAATTTCCTGGGACCTATCCTGGGATTCAGCTATCCAGAGAGAATAACACAGGTTCTAACCAATGTAATGTAACACCAATAAAACTTCGTATGGACGTTCAGCAATCGGCAGTTGTAAATATAGTATTAATTGAAGCCAACTTATCTTTCAACTGCTGCCTACGAAGTTTAAATCTATGTTTCGATTGTTTTGTCAATGTTTGTCAACAGCTAGACATCATTTATTGCCTGGCAAGTCTATTAATTAATTAACGTTCTGAAACTAGCGATGTCAATATGATGGAAAGGCATATTTTCGATTGTGCTTTGTATATATGGCAATAAAAACATCAATAGATTTTTTCTCTAAGAGTTAAACCGGCAAACACTCTCACGCCTGCCTCGTCCCTGATACAACTGTTGCTATAACCAAAAATGAGAGGACAAAAAAGAATTTTTAATGTTGACACACGTAGAAGAAAGAACAACAGAAGATGAAAAATGAAATGCAGACCGATCAAAATTTTGCTTTGAATTGCAATGCGGTAACGTATCAAAGAGTGTCCTTTTACAATATATGTTCTTTTTCTGTTGTTCACTAAAACACTTAACAAATAGTTGATAGTAAGATAGCAAAGCAAAATCTTCTAAAGAAGATTAAAAGTAAATTTGTCCTTCAACTCGCCGACCCTGTTGGTAAATGACGTCATCTTTGTGCTGCTGTGTCTAAAATGAAACTGGGTTGTGCGGAGGGGGGGAGAGGGTATAAAAAAACCGCGTTAATGATAAGGGAGCTATTACTTTCTTGCTATATTATTATTTTAGGAAGGAAAGGCACATTTGAGATATAAAACCCATAGTGCCAATATCGGTTCAACTATCGGTTGCTCCCTACAAATATCGGCCGATCCGATATTAACCGATATTGCCAATATCGGTCCGATACCGATAACGATCCGATTATCGGTCGCTCCCTACCATTTAGTGCAGAAACTGATTCAGTCCCAGAGGATACACGGTTAAAGCTGCTTGACCTACTAGTAAGTAAGTTATGACCTGAATGAGAAGTTCAGGTCGGTTTTTCTTCTGGAGTTTTATGAACGTTTGCCAGCAGCGGCATTTCCACACGTAAAAAACTCTGCTGCCAAGCTTTCGTCACTATCTGTGTCCACATACATTTGTGAGTAAACGTTTTCTTGTATGAAATTAAACAAGTCTAATAACAGATCGATGTTGACTGACTTCAATTTAAATTCAATCATGTGAATCACAACCAGTAAACTGGTTCCACAGTTAAAAAACATTATCCAGAATTGTGAACAGTTACATACTTCTCATTAATTGTATTTATACTCTTTGGTCAGCTTGTAAGTAAATTAAGTTCATTTGTCATAATAAATTTATGACCGGTAACAAAAAACATTTGTTGAAATAATTATTAATAGTAAAGTCTTATTACCAAAATTAGCACTGATTTGATTTAGTTCGTATTTTAAAATGTAGTGTGCATGTGTAATAGAGTGTGAATGTGAAATAAAGTTACAAGTCGGCTACATAGTTCTTATCATTAATTCATATTTTCATACGTTGTAAATTGTAATTAAAGTAGACAAAATATATATGCGGCCCGCCGATAACAATCAAGTTTTCAATGTGGCCCTCCGAAGAAAAAGTTTGTCCACCCCTGTTTTATAGGATACAAGAAATTAGAGATAAACATATCTTCTTTACGGGAATTAAAACACTCTACAATAAGTGTGTGCTGATATTGTTTTGTTTTTTTTTTTTGTTTTTTTTTTAAGCCTTCAATATGAAAAAAAAAAGTTAAGTTATATTTTGCACACGGAAAGCCACTGACCAATATTCTTAAACATTGGTAGACAACAAATGTGGATCTTCATTGACTTAGTGCTGCTCCCTTTGATGGCAGTATTGTTGTATTTTTAACCTTGATCTTTTATTTTTAAATTGACATCGATGTGGCTATTTAGTGAGTTTGTGTTTACTATCTAAAGATACGGAATGTTTTTCTCTGTCAACCACATCCATGGCCATCTGTGGTTAACCTCTGTCAACCACATTCATAGCCATCTGTGTTCTACCTTTGTCAAACACATTCCAGGCCATCTGTAGTCTACAGATTAGCAAAAATTTATAAATTTATAAATGACTAATTACTTGCATAGGATTCAATTTGGTTGATCAAATAACACGTAGGCCCATTTCGTTAATAAATAATACATTAATTTTTTGTTTACATTAGAAACGACTTTATTTCAACTCCAGTTGTTTTATTTACATCGTGTCAGAAACAATAAATAATTGACTCAGAAATGACTCCAAACAATGTCTTTTGATTACTTAAGATACCACGAACTCTGCTTCACATATAATCTTTAATCTGTATTCGTTTATCTGTGCTCTATAATCTGTACTCTGTCATCTATGTTCTGTAATATCTGTACTCTGTAATCTTTACTCCGTATTTTGTGCTCAGTAATCTTAGCTCTGAAATCTTTACTAAGTAATCAGTGCTCTGTAATCTGTACTCTGCATTCTTTACTTTGGATAATTCTGAGATTTTTTTTAGTCTTACTACTTTCTCTATCCTTTTAATATTTTTATTTATTTCATTCCTGTTGTTGTTCCTGTTAATGTTTAGTTTCATGAAATCAATCATCTGCCAATCTGTATCCCCCCCGCGCTGCAGAGTCCCCCAAGCTCCTGGTGCCAGCTATGCCCAGACGGATATTGTTGACGCTCCTGTCTCCATGGGACGGTCGCCCCGTATGTCGCATCTGGTGGACGGGGATCCCCTGCACATCACAAACTGGCAGCTCCATCTGGACTCACCCGTTGGTCTCCTGCATCAGCCATTGTGAGTATCTGTTAAAATGTATCTGTTAACTGGTGTGCTGAGATGTATCTGTTAACTGGTGTGCTGAGATGTATCTGTTAACTGGTATACTTAACTGTTAGCTGACATGTTCAAATGTATACGTTATCTGACATACTAAACTATCACCTGGTCATAATGAAGTGTATCTGTTATCTGGCATTCTTAACTTTTAGCTGACATGCTGAAGTGTATCTGTTATCTGACATACTTAACTTTCAGCTGACATACTTAAAATGTATCTGTTATCTGACATAGTTAACTGTCAGCTGACATACTGAAATGTATCTGCTATCTGACATACTTAACTGTCAGCTGACATACTGAAATGTATCTGTTATCTGACATAATTAACTGTCAGCCAACATGCTGAAATGTATCTGGACAGTCGGGTGACTGTTTGATCTGAAAACTGACGATCTTAAGAAGGAAGAGAGAAACAGTGGTCTCTTAAATCTGACACTAAGATCTGAACCAAGAACAGACAGGTGAAGTGTTTACATGCAATAATAGACATCAAATGTGACCGTCATCAAATGTTACCGTCATCAAATGTTACCGTCATCAAATGTCACCGTCATCAAAAGTTACCGTCATCAAATGTGATCGTCATCAAATGTTACCGTCATCAAATGTCACCGTCATCAAAAGTTACCGTCATCAAATGTCACCGTCATCAAATGTTACCGTCATCAAATGTCACTGGCATCAAATGTGACCGTCATCAAATGTTACCGTCATCAAATGTGACCGTCATCAAATGTGACCGTCATCAAATGTGACCGTCATCAAATGTTACCGTCATCAAATGTTACCGTCATCAAATATCACCGTCATCAAATGTCACCGTCATCAAAAGTTACCGTCATCAAATGTGATCGTCATCAAATGTGACCGTCATCAAATGTCACCGTCATCAAAAGTTACCGTCATCAAATGTCACCGTCATCAAATGTTACCGTCATCAAATGTCACCGGCATCAAATGTGACCGTCATCAAATGTCACCGTCATCAAATGTTACCGTCATCAAATGTCACCGGCATCAAATGTGACCGTCATCAAATGTTACCGTCATCAAATGTGACCGTCATCAAATGTGACCGTCATCAAATGTGACCGTCATCAAATGTGACCGTCATCAAATGTTACCGTCATCAAATGTTACCGTCATCAAATGTCACCGGCATCAAATGTGACCGTCATCAAATGTTACCGTCATCAAATGTGACCGTCATCAAATGTTACCGTCATCAAATGTCACCGTCATCAAATGTCACCGTCATCAAATGTCACCGTCATCAAATGTTACCGTCATCAAATGTCACCGTCATCGAATGTTACCGTCATCAAATGTGAACGAGAGAAGGGGAGCAGAGCGCGGGACGACTGACATGCCTTACTTGGTCATATTATGCCGCCCATGCATGATCTAACGGCCAATCCCTTTTGTTTCAACAGTAGGCCAATACATAAGTGTGTATGCCTACCCCCCCCCTCGCCACAGCAAATATAGGGTTGACAATGTTTCCCGCTAATAATGAAACAGTGTCATGTGACAAAGTATCCCCACTCTCCCCCCCCCCACCCCCTTCCTTTTCTCTTTTTACCTTTAACTATAACGGTTAGTAGTAAGTGCAAGTATTCTCTCATGTACTCAACAGATTTCTTTCGGTGAGGCTACTCCACCCCCCCACCCCCAAATCCGGGTTCCATTTTTAATTAATGAATATATATTTAGATTGAAACCCAAACTCATCTCTCTGTCCTTCTATGACAATTTCTATTAATTCGTTATTTTATTTATTCGGTGGAATGGAACTTTGTTTTATATTTGTTTTGTTTTGTTTCGAAACTGAGTATAAAGAAAAATTTAAAAATAATAAATAAAAAAGGCTGTGAACAATTTTTTTTAAAGATTTTTCTGCTGGAAATATCTAATGTAAATTAGTTTGGCCTCCATTTGAAAAAAAAAAAGAAATACTTTGCTTTGATAGTTGTTGATTTTGTTCAGTTTTTTTATAATTTTTTTTTTAATAAAAGTCTCGTCGGATCAATTTCAATAAAAACCAAAAAGGGGGGAAAAAAAAAAGAGAGAGAGAAGACAATGGTGTGACATGTTCCTGATTGTTCAACATTGCTTTCTAGGGCAGACAAACAGCTGGACACAGACAGCAGTTAGAGCCTCGTAAAGCTTCATAAAGAGAGGTTGAGATGGCCTTCGAGAAACAATGTTTATGTCAAGAAGTGAGTTAGCTACCCCTGCCCTGGAGATTACAGAGAGCAATTGAAATCGTAGCTTGTAAAGGGAGACAATAAGTGTGGAAATGTAAACAGGAACGGTTGGGGGGGGGTGACTTTTTGTGAATTTCTCACTTAAATTGTTGAACATTTAAAGAGTATGCCCTACTTAATGTATATTCGGGGCACTTTTCAGAGATATATTACGGGGAGGGGGGGCTCCAGGCTAGATCCTATCAAAGCCCCCAGCTCGCAAATGTTGGGCCCTAATAATCTTGGACAACAAGAACCCACCCCCCCCTTACCATCATCTGTAGATTAAATTTAAATTCACGAAATTTAGGCGAAGAAAAAATAGAATTCTTGAGATGCGGCCCCCGTCAACATTAGGGGCCGTTTGGCAGCGGCCCGGAGGGCCTATCCATAAGAACAGCCCTGCGTCGGGCTCTCCATCAAACTGATTCTTCGTTAAACCCGAACATGTAATACTGGAGCAAAGGAGTTAAAAGCAATTAAAGCGAAACTCTAATTGTCATCACATCAGCTGTAGTAGACAGCGGTTGGTAAATTGTGTGACCGTCTTGCGCCCTCTTCCAAACTCTACTTCCACAGGGTCAATCAAAGTCTTGGAGGGGAAAAACCCACAGGATTTATTTATCATGAGCCTTCACCTTGTCGATCCAGCTGACGCAGCATAATCCACAAAGACTAACCTTGTTTTGCGTACATGGATGCGAGTGAGAGCGTGTTTGCCATGTATGTTTGTGTGTTTTTTATTTATGTGCGAGCGTGTGTGCATGTATTTTTGTAGGTCGTATTAATGTGTGAGCGTGTGTGAATGTATTTTTGTGAATTGTATTAATTTGTGAGCGTGTGTGCGTGTATGTTTGTGTGTTTTATTGGTGTTTAAGCGTGTGAGTGTGTGTGTGTGTGTGTATGTTTGTGTGTATTATTGGTGTTTAAGCGTGTGAGTGTGTGTGTGTGTATGTTTGTGTGTATTATTGGTGTTTAAGCGTGTGAGTGTGTGTGTGTGTGTGTGTATGTTTGTGTGTATTATTGGTGTTTAAGCGTGTGAGTGTGTGTGTGTGTGTGTATGTTTGTGTGTATTATTGGTGTTTAAGCATGTGAGTGTGTCTGTATGTGTGTGTTTGTGTATGTTTGTGTGCATTATTGGTGTGTAAGCGTGTGAGAGTGTGTGTGTGTGTATGCGTGTGAATTTTATTGATGTATGAGCGTGCGTGCATGTGTGTTTGTGTGTATTAATAATGTGTGAGCGTTGTTCTCATGTATGTTTCTGTGTGTGTACCATTCGTTCTCACCACCACCCCATCACTTGACGTCTTCCATTTCCCAGAACAGAGGCTACAGCTGGCTACAGAATCAACGACTCGGTCAACCAGGCCTACAACTTCTACGCCACCAGGGACCTGGACAGACCCGGTCAGTAGTTTGATTGACTTTGTAATAAACTGTTGATTTGACGCAGTAGTTAAACTACTTCATGTTTACATCTGTCAACCGTCACACACTAATATAATAAAGATGGTGGACTTTTATTCCTATTGATCGATGTAAAGATGACATATAAAGAATATCATGTCTCCTTTACTCTATAGCAGTGAAAAGTTCATGAGGTGATGGAGGGGGGGGAGTGGCGCTCGAGCATTTTAAGAGGGTGGTGAAACGGAGAAGAGCTTAAAATTCAACAAAGGTTCTATTCTAGGAAGGAGTAATGAAATAAGTAGAACTTCCCTTATCGGAATATTTTGAAGACAGCTTTATTCTATAAGCTTTAAAAATTGATCTCCTTTAGTAAAACAAGTAAAATGTTAAGAAATTATAATAATATTTCGTCTTTTTTTTAGAATGTTTACTGTATGGCTTACTTAGATTTCATTTCGGGTCCTCTCAATAATTTTTTACGGAAAAAAAAAGAAAACACGTTTCATTGACAATATTACCAGTTGCTACAGGCGGAGTCACATCACTGAAAGTCTGTATATTAACTTGACCAATGTCGACTTATATGATGTAAAGTCGTTGTATATATCACTGAGAGTGATTATTTTTTAGAACTTTTCTACAACATAGGTATTAACTTGACCAATGTGGATTTATATGCTGTAAAGTGGCTGTATATTAACTTGACCAATGTGGACTTATATGATGTAAAGTCGCTGTATATATTAACTTGACCGATGTCAGGTTATATGCTTAAAGTCGCTGTATATTTATTAACCTGACCAGTGTGGACTTATATGATGTAAGGTCGCTGTTCACATTGCCAACAGTTAGTTGACAGAAATCTCAGTCAGTCTTGAACAGTTGAATAGAGTGTGTCATGAAAATAATCACCAATTGTACATTTTAGTGGTACGGGTGGCCAAGTAGTGGCTAGTCTTGACTGTGGACCATATAGTCCCTTGTTAGTCCCTTGCTGAGAACCTTCGAGTTTTTTTTCCAGACAAAATTTGGTGTAAATTCGCCCCCATAAGTCCACTCAGCTTTAAATGTGCCAATCACACAATCCATTCATATGCCGAGGTTATAGAAAAAGATGAACTCTACACATTCATCTTTCTCCGATGGCCCGCTAAGGCTAAAGGGAACTTTACAACGTAGTCCTGAATACTGTAAATATTTGTAATTTGATGCTTCTTCGTTCTGGGATTGTTAATAAAGTGTCAGAGTTGATATTTAAGCACTTTCTTAATTATAAGTGTGATGTTAAATTTTGTTAGATGACTAGTATCTTTAATTGACTCAAACAATAAAAAGTTCTACAAAGACTTAATTTTTTTTTATTTATTTTGGATTGAAATTTTAACTGAAAGCTTTGGTACGCTTAAAGTGTTGGGGCGAGGTGGGGCAAAGGGGCGGCGGAGAATGAGTTTTTCTCCATAAAGGAGCGGTTAAAAAAAAAAGTCAAGTTTTCTTAAGTCCCCTAAGAGCTCATCCGTAAAGAATCAATCTGTATCAGTAACCTCAGCATATGGAGGAATTGTGTGGTTAGCACAACGCCCAGCCGCCATTACTCCCCCAACTTAAAGTCAGGTACCCATTTAAAGCTGGATGGACATAGGGACTTACACCAGGACCGGAACCGGAAAAAAAATCCCGCGGCCCTTATTGAGGTACGAATCCGGGACACCTACGGTTGACAGTCGAGTGCTCTACACCAGTGCTTCTCGAAGTGGTGGGCCGCGGCCCCCTAAGGGGGGGGCCTAGGACTGTCCGGAGGGGGGGGGGCGTGGAATTTCGAAAAATGTGACACATAAAATATAATTTACCTAATGTACTGTATGTAAATAGTATTAATATATGTTTAAAATAAAATCTAGTTTATTTTATATGTTGCATCCTTTCACTCTTTCATTGTTAACATTAGAAAAAGCATGTATTGACTAGTAAAAGTTTGCATATAGAAGTTTAAAATTATAAATTTAAGCAATCTAAACCAAAAAAAAAAAAAAATAGGGGGCCGCGACATATTGATTAGCGTTCCAAGGGGGGGCCCCGTGACTTCAAAAAGTTTGAGAAGCACTGCACTACACCACACGACCACCCGTCTCCTGTAAAGGAGGTGTAGTCGGATAAACGGTTCGAGAATGTCTGGTCTGTTGCATGCGATTTGCTTTAAAAAGAAAATAATTACCAATGACATTGCATGTGGCTATTTTTGCTTGTTTCATCCCTTTCTGGTTACGTAATCAATGTTTCCGATTTTTTAAAAAAGAAATATTCAATTTATATCCACAAAGTTCCCCTTAAGAAAGCGCTTTTAATGACCTTAATCCGGCATTCAGAATGGAAACGAACTCGTGTATCTGTTTGTTGTTTGTTCATGCCTGTATTTGTTCATGAATGTGTTTGTTCAATGCATGTGTTTGTTTATGGCTGTGTTTGTTTAATGCATGTGATTGTTCTGCGCTGTGTTTGTTCGTGGCTATGTTTGTTCAATGCATGTAATTGTTTATGGCTGTGTTTGTTCAATGCATGTGTTTGTTTATGGTTGTATTTGTTCAAAGCATGTGTTTGTTCAATGCATGTGTTTGTTCAATGCAAGTGTTTGTTCAATGCATGTGTTTGTTCAATGCATGTAATTGTTCTGCGCTGTGTTTGTTCGTGGTTATGTTTGTTCAATGCATGTAATTGTTCTGCACTGTGTTTGTTCGTGGCTATGTTTGTTTAATGCCTGTGTTTGTTCAAGCCTGTGTTTGTACAATGCCTGTATGGCTCTAATGCTCTGAGATAAAAAAAACAACAGAGCCTGTCATGTGGATTTGAAAGCTGGACAGCTACTTAGGTTGTCCACTGCTTGGTGACCCTGTCTCGGGACATTTATTTTTGTTCGCAGCGATTTGATTAAAAAAAAATGTTAAGTGCAATTTGAAGTTATATAAATGATAGCAGATGAGCGATATCAAAGCTAACATAAGCTGTGCTACACCATTGACGTCATCTGTTAGTTAATCTCTGGATCAGACGAAAGCCTTTCATTATTGAAACTGTATTCTGGTGTAATATTACTTGAATCACAAATCAGACGGCATCCTTTACTTTTTGTTTGTTTTAATGAACGTTTTATTTTTTTTTTAATTTAATGAAGTCGTTCTGAAGATACAGGAATGAAACTTTAGTGTTCAAATGGCCCCATTAGAGATATGCTAGATTGCTGTTAATCAATCGTTCACTAACTGAACTGTGTCTTTGTTTTAATTCAGGTGTTGGGTCAATTGTACAACCTCTGTCAATACCCTACATGGACAACAGACCGATCATTATGCCTGGACGTTATGAAGGTGGCGGGTATGTGTAGCAGATTGAAATAGCTATCCCGTCTTAATGTTTGCATCTGGTATAACACGATACAGCCATAACATGACATGCCCATAACATGACATACCCATAACATGACATAACCATAACATGACATACCCATAACATGACACACTTTAACATGACATAACCATAACATGGCATAACCATAACATGACACACCATAACACGACACACTTTAACATGACACAACCATAACATGACATAACCATAACATGATATAACCATAACATGACACACTTTAACATGACATAACAATAACATGACATAACCATAACAAGACAAACCCATAACAAGACACACCCATAACATGACACACCCATAACATGACATACCCATAACACGACACACCATAACACTACAGACCAAAACCCTACTGACACACCATAACAAGACACACTATAGCATGACACAACCATACCATGACACACCATAACATGACACAAAATAACACTACAGACCATAACACTGCAGACCAAAACTTTACTGACACACCATAACTGGACACTCTATAACATGACACATTATAACCGTACTGTTTGGCCAATGGGTATAACATGATACACCTTCAGAAAATCATGTTGGCAGATGGTTTTAACATGAAACACCTTCAGATCAGAAAATTATGTGGCAGATGTGTATGACATGACACAACATAACATGACATACATGACACACCTTCAGAAAAGTATGTGGCCGATGGGTATAACTTGACACTCTATAACTTTACTTTGCTGTAAACGGGAACAACATGACATACAATGCCATTTTTTTTGGTAATTGCGTATAACATGACACACCATAACATTATTGTGCGGCAGTTGGGTATAACATGACATACCATGACATTACTGTGCGGTAAATGGGTACAATATTACATACCTTGACTTACTAAGCGGTAAATGGGTATAACATGACATACCATGGCATTACTGTGTGGTAATTGGGTATTACATAACATACCATGACATTACTGTGCGGTAAATGGGAACAATATGACATACAATCATACAACTCAATGGCAGATGATCAAAACACGACACATTCATCACACCAGTGTGTATGTATACCGCTGCCAAAGTAGATAGTTCAATTAAGCTTGTGTCTAATCATTCCCACGTCTAATTATAACTAATAATCAATATTGATCGATACGTAAGATAATTTAAAAGTATTTTTCTACTGCAGACTAAATGTTTTGATTATATCTATTGTTTGATAAGTCTGCACATTTTAATATGTTTGTTGCAGGAATTATCAACCGAAATACAACCCCTTCGATCATGACAAAGGTGAGGATTCGAGTGTCTACTAAGAGACGATTTGTTAGTTTGATATAGGTTTCGATTCTAGTTTATGTGATTAGTAATGTTAGTTTGATATAGGTTTCGATGCTAGTTTATGTGATTAGTAATGTTAGTTTCATATAGGTTTCGATGCTAGTTTATGTGATTAGTAATGTTAGTTTCATGCAACCTAACATTTTCGTTTTATGAAATGTTGCGATTTTTTTAATATGTGTTGCTTTGTTTGAAGATTGCTTTGATTTTATTTCAGTGCGTAATGACTGGTTTCTTACGTCTCTATCGTCTTAATTTTGTTACGACTTTAGTTTTGTGTTTCCTTCAGTTTTTAAAGGTATTGTTATGTTTGTTTATAGAGAGAATTGTGATCTTTGTTCAATGCAGGCTAAGATAGATTTCCGCGCACCACAAATAAGCCACACTTCCGCTTATGGTACGAGATTTCCTGATGTATTTGTGTCACTTTTTAGAGCATTTTCGAAAAAAAATGCTCTATTGTCCCCGTTTTGTCTGTCTGTCTGTCTGTCTGTCTGTCTGTCTGTCATCACCCTAGATCTCAACAACCATAAGTCCTAGACCCATGATGTATATATCATTTTGTAGGTCTTGGCCTGCCATGTGTGCAGCAAAAGTTCATTTCGCGATTGGCCAGCTCAGTCCGGGCCCCTAAAACAAAATTGAACAAAATGATTGATGTTTTATAGCCGTTATTATTAAAATTTTGTCAAAAAGCTCAAATCATGCACAGGGGGGCTCAGGTCATTAACCTGGGGGGGGCTCAGCCCTCCTAGCCCCCCTGTGGCTACGGGCCTGGACTCGGGTACCAATAAACTCCGATTTTTATTCGGACCCCGTCCCAATAAAGTCTGATTGTTATTCGGACCCGTGGCAAATATGCACTTAGCTTAGATATACATAAACTTTATTAAAGTTTTTTTTGACTATTTTTTTATAATTGTTTGAATTGTATGATTTAATCGTTACTCAGTGTCTAGGATTTCACTAAGCGGACTCTGTATTATTATTTTTTCGGGTTCCGTCTGATAAAATTTAAATATAGCTAAGCTTAGTGCATATTTGCCACAGGTCCGAATAACAATCGGATTTTATTGGGACCCGGGTCCGAATAGCCACAGCCTTATAAATTTATCTAGTCTATTTCAGATATTCTGTTTATAATAAAATTGTTAAATACAGAAAGCGACCATTTTGTTTTTAGTCTTTTACAAATTCGCGGTCAAATAATACATGAAATGACGCGTTCTGTTTGTCGTTGTAGTAAAAATTTATTTTGAAATGATTGATACAATTATTCTATGAAATAAAACTGTTTTAACTTTACATATATAACAAAATAACATGCCATTAAAACAATTTCGGAGGATAGATTTAAAACGAATACAAAACGATTCCCCATTAAAGATTTCTTGTGGTGATGTGCGTGTTACTGTTGTGGCGTTCGTAAAACATGACAATATTTCAAATTGTAGGAGGCAAACAATCAAACAAATTTGCAATTTTAAAGCTAAAAAAAAAATTCTGCTGTAAAAAAAACATTTGGGAGCCGTGGAGCCGCCAGATTTTTTCGGCTCCGGCTCCAGCAAAAAGTGGCGGCTCCCGGCTCCTCGGCTCCGGCTCCGGCTCCGCAAGCCTGTCAGCAACCATAAGTCCTAAACCCATGATGTATATATCATTTTGTAGGTCTTGGCCTGCCATGTGTACATCAAAAGTTCATTTCGCGATAGGACCTCTGAGGGCCGGGCTTCAGGGCTCCGAAGGGGCTTATATATTATATATATAGCCCCATTCTACATCTTGTACGTTCAATAACCCATTCATTTGGTGCGAAATACTGCAGCACGTAGTTTCACCAAGATTTATTAAGAAACTCATCAAATGAAATAGCAAGTTTGTGTTGTGAGTTTAATTGAAAGTATCAGAGTTATGCAACAATTGACGGAGTTTTCAGACGATTAAATGACTACAATTTCGAATGTTTTCAATTATGAGTCCTATTTCAGTAACCACAAACCACTTGTAGTTAGATTTAAGGGAAAATAATTTTTTTTTTCAAATATAAAGAAACGTCTTAATAATATTTTTTTTTTACAGATATATGCATTACACAATTGAATTTATAAACATTTCCAAAATTTACAAATATTTACTGAAAGCTAACAAACGTACTGATACATAACATGAAAATGCGCTAACACGTCCTGTGTCCAGAATGGAACAGGCTTAATTGCTTGTTTTTTTTAAATTGAGTGCTTAGTAACACAACGTGAGTACATTTTAGAGGCGTAGCGAGGGGTGGGCAAGGGGGGCATCATTACCCGGGCGCTACTCACAAATGCGGCACCTAAAGGTATATTTTACATATAATATTTTATGGTTTTCGAATGATGTGGGTGTGGGCTAAAAATGTTTTGTGCCCGAGGCGCGAGTTGAGCTCGCTACGGCACTGGTACATACTATATACATATAATTCGATCTAGACAATTTATTGGTTCACTTTCAGTAGTCAAAGGAGTAATCTGTTCATTGAAATCACTTCAATTATAATGCGTTCAATGAATAGTATACGACGCGTTCAATGAATAGTATACGACGCGTTCAATGAATAGTATATGATGCGTTAAATGAATAGTATATGATGCGTTCAATGAATAGTATACGATGCGTTCAATGAATAGTATATGATGCGTTCAATGAATAGTATATGATGCGTTCAATGAATAGTATATGATGCGTTCAATGAATAGTATATGATGCGTTCAATGAATAGTATACGATGCGTTCAATGAATAGTATACGATGCGTTCAATGAATAGTATATGAAGCGTTCAATGAATAGTATATGATGCGTTCAATGAATAGTATATGATGCGTTCAATGAATAGTAGATGATGTGTTCAATGAATAGTAGAGGATGCGTTCAATGAATAGTATATGAAGCGTTCAATGAATAGTATATGATGCGTTCAATGAATAGTAGATGATGTGTTCAATGAATAGTAGAGGATGCGTTCAATGAATAGTATACGATGCGTTCAATGAATAGTATATGAAGCGTTCAATGAATAGTATATGATGCGTTCAATGAATAGTAGATGATGCGTTCAATGAATAGTAGATGATGTGTTCAATGAATAGTAGATGATGCGTTCAATGAATAGTAGAGGATGCGTTAAATGAATAGTAGATGATGCGTTCAATGAATAGTAGATGATGCGTTCAATGAATAGTATATGATGCGTTCAATGAATAGTATACGATGCGTTCAATGAATAGTAATTGATGCGTTCAATGCGATCAGGGAACTATGGTCATTTTTCTTTCTCTTCAAGAAATGTGTTTTACTTTCGTTCCGTTTTTATAATGCTATGGATTAAAAATAAATACTTTGCTAATCATGCATTTAAAGGTGGGCAGGGGGAAGGGAGGGGTGGTATTGTAAGTTTGTTTTTCCCCCGCAGTAAAAAATATCAAATTTTAGTATTCCCAGTGCTTTTTTTTGTGTGACGGTACGGGAAAAAAATTATTACTTTTATTGTATTTTAACGTTTATTATTGATTTATTATATTATTAATATGTGAAAAATTGAATTATTTTCAAATTTTGCTCAATAAGAAACTAAACTAGACGCTGGGTTTTTAGCTAAAAATTAGGCAATCCATCACTGAGTACCGGCACCTATTTTTTTTTACACAAAAAAAAAATTCCGAGTATTCCGCAGTCAAAACTTAATCAAAACCTGAGACTTTTTACGGTGGACAAAAAAATTCCAAGATTAGAATACTGTGTAGAAATAATTCTCACATTTTGTGTTCCATAACTTGAAAAAAAATAATTAAACAGACGAGTTATATTGACGAAAAAAAAACAACAAATTTCCCTGTCCAACTTCCAGTCCTTGTCACCCTCCCCTCTACCTACCATCTCCATTTATCCAGTCTGCCGTAGTGTTTTATCCAGTCTGCCTTAGTGATTTATCCAATCTGCCTTAGTGATTTATCCAGTCTGCCTTAGTGATTTATCCAGTCTGCCTTAGTGATTTATCCAGCCTGCCTTAGTGATTTATCCAGTCTGCCTTAGTGATTTATTCAGTCTGCCTTAGTGATTTATCCAGTCTGCCTTAGTGATTTATCCAGCCTGCCTTAGTGATTTATCCAGTCTGCCTTAGTGATTTATTCAGTCTGCCTTAGTGATTTATCCAGTCTGCCGTAGTCATTTAGACATTCTGCCCATCTGCGCCCCCCCACCCCAACCGTGTCTCTCCAAAAGAAAGAATTAAATCTTTTCATTTCCATAATTGTGGAAGTTCTGTCTGAGCTACATACTAGTTGCTTTCATTAAACTGACCGTTCCATTTAGTCTTCTCTGTTGTCTGTCGGCTGTTTTTTGTTTGGGTGGAGGGGGGAGAGGAGAGAGAGAGAGAGGGGGGGGGGAGTAGAACACGTGACGCCCAGATTGTCCCCGACCTTGTCACATGATACTAACAGAAAAGCTGATTGGTTACTGATTGAGACGGCAGGACATGAAGGAAGAGAAATAGTCTAGACAAATACACTCAAGTCAAAAAACTATAAACAGAAAAATAGGAAAACATCTTGCTGTTGTTGTTGTTGTTGTTTGTTATTGTTTTGACAATTGTCTCTGAACTTATCTAAATGTATTATTAGCTGAGTACTCAACGTTGCAAGGTGAGTGGGTGGAGCTGGGGGGGGGGGAGGAGAAAGGAGATGGAATGCCACGTGACACTAGAAACATTTTTTTTTATTGTGTATACTGGATATCATTATAGGGCGTTAGGCATGGCAGGGTAAAATGTCAGTGTGTGTGGGGGGGGGGGGGAAATATTGCTGGAACAAGTCGAAGGATTGGGAGAGGGTGACCGAGGGTGAGATGGGGGGGGGGTCCGAGCTGCAGTGGTGTACTTTTCCAGTCAGATTGTGCAAATTTCCTTATTTCCCTGAAATCGGAAGCGATGTCTGGCTGTAGACAATAATTAGCATCTTGGACAAGTGTGCATTCAGAAAAGATTGTCTCTCTTCTAAATGTAAGTGTATGTGCGGATACACATACATGCAGAGGCTGATTTAAGGGCGCGCGTACGCCTTTGGCCACCGAATATTTACCTTTTTTATGCCTCTCTTTTTCTAAAAGGGCCCAATATATTCTTCGGCCTTTGGGGTATCGACTGACATAGGTCCGCCCCTACAGTACGGGCCGTACTGGGCTAGTGGGTGTACCTTGTCCATAAGATCATTTAAAAAACACTAAAGGAACGGTTTTTGTAGTGCCCTTCTTTCAACCCACTGCCCCCTCCATTGGTTATAGAGAAACCAAGGAAGAAACGTAGCTCTATGACTAGCACGGTACCCACGACTCCCCAGATTAAGTCAGGCACCCATCTCTTGCTAGGTGGGGCTTTACAGCTTGTGCTCTACACCGCTCGTAAATCTGTCTCCCCCTCACCCTTCCCCCCCTTTCCCCATATTTACATTGTATGTGTCTGATGGTACGCATACTTGTCTAAGTAGTCAAGTGTGGGCAAAGTCATTGTGCTGCGGGCCACAAGTTGGTTATTCAATTTGTCGGACAGCCCTCAGCAAAAGCGGAAATTTGACAAACAGGTTAGTCTTGAACAGACAGGAGTGGTGTTCATATGAACCAGCATGAATTAAGTGCGATCTTTGATCAAACAGCAAAAGGACCGCGTTTGGTCCGCAGGTCAGTTTTCCCATGTCTTCTCTTGGTAGCTAGGGTTCTCATCCAATGTTTCCCTCTAATCTACCTTGTCTTCTCTTGGTAGCTAGGGTCCTCATCCAATGTTTCCCTCTAATCTACCTTGTCTTCTCTTGGTAGCTAGGGTTCTCATCCAATGTTTCCCTCTAATCTACCTTGTCTTCTCTTGGTAGCTAGGGTTCTCATCCAATGTTTCCCTCTAATCTACCCTTGTCTTCTCTTGGTAGCTAGGGTTCTCATCCAATGTTTCCCTCTAATCTACCTTGTCTGTATTGTGCAAAAGACACAGGCTGAGCAGCTTTCAAACTAACTTTAAAAGATTAGTCCACGCCATGGAATATACAAAACGAAAAATTTCTGCGGTCTTTTATTATGTGTGTGTGTGTGTATGTGTGTTTGCGCGCGCTTAGCCAATTGTAACTGGTCCCGTTTGACTTTCAATCTGACCACAAGCTCTGTTACATAAACTATAAAGTTTCTGACAACGGGCACCTCTTTGACATACAAAATTGTCAGTGCGATTGTCAGTAGGAGCGACAGTGGGGGGGGGTGTCTCAGAACGCTTAACTCAATGATATATGTCAGTGGAAAAAATTTAAGCAATCTTTAGTTGAAGTACGATTTGGGGTACCTATAATAGTGTGCCCTCCCCGCCCCCTCAGCAAGTAAATATGTAGGATACAGGTTTTCACCAAAACAAATAAAAGTTGGATGATACAAATTTCATGGCTTCAAATTCGCATTTTTGCCTTTATTAATTTTAAAAGTAAAAAGAAGTATACAAATATGTGTACATTTTCTGTAAACACAATTTTTTTTTAAATTTAACATTGCACAATTTTTGTTCAAATGTTAACAATGGTCAAATGTTGACAATGTTCAAATGTTAACAATGTTTTGCAATGTCTTTTTAGATAGTGGACTACACAAAGACATAAGAGCACTTCTTGGAATTACGCAGGTAACAACAAATTACAAACTCATTGTTATAGTATTTTCCAATAAAACTAACAAATAATGTACCTCAATTATTTTGTTTATTATTTAATGCATTACTCTGTCCTATTAATATCGTTGAATACATTATTCCGCTAGCTCAATTTTGTTGAATTCATCATTCTTCTAGCTTAATATTTTGAATGCATCATTCTATCATCTTCATATTGTTGAATGGATCATTCTTTCAATCAAAAATATTCTAATCACATTCTTCTTCATATTGTCGTGATATATACAGAGACAGTCAACACAATTTTTTTGTAGATAGATTTAATGAATCTTATTTGAGATGGAGTAAAAAGTTTGTGTTGTTGTGCCTCTAATTTATTTCCTTCGTTAATACTTCATAATATGTCCGCATTCGTTCAGATCAACACCCCAACCGCTTCTTGAACACCATGCACCAAATGACACTTGGGAAAACACTCGCACATAGAAACACAGCGCTGCACAACTCACAAAAATAATACACAACAGCGAACACTTCGAATATCCAATCAGTAATTGGAACAATGTATTCATAAAAACGAAATAATATAAGTTTAATCCATCAAATCTATAAAAAGAATAATAAAGTCCAGACAAATAGTATAGTCACCAACGTTCCAACTTTTACATCCGATAAACTCTTTACTGTAGGTTAACTCCCTTCTCCACGTTCACCTACAACCACCTTCCATACTAACCCCCCTGATCTCCTCAACCAAATACAGTCATGCTCCACTGGTCACTCCTGTCACTCTCCATTCACGACTTTGATCTTCCAACCTTTTCAAGATCAAACCCACGCCATGCCATTCAAACACGCTAAATGACCCAGCACAGTTCTCACACCAACATATAATATTCTGACAGCAGATATTCTGCTGCGCAACTCACAAATACACCACAGTACTAATCTAGAGTTTCAAACTGTAGTTAAATCTTATAAATTTTTGAAGAAGAAAACGTGTTGTTTAATTTTTTTCTAATATTGAGCTAAAAACTATTGTTGTAACACAACTTAGAAATAAAAAATGTGTATTAACATTTTAAAAACATTGCTATGAGCAAGATATTTAACATTTATGTATCAAACGTGATGTGCTGGAAAACTTACATAATGTGGAAAGCCTAAATACGTCTTACTTCCACCATTTACTTTGGTTTGAATTTCGTTAATGGATGCTGATTCTAACTTTTTTGTTTTTGGCTGTATTCCTCAACATACAGCTAGAAAGAGAGAGAAGCAAAGCTCAGATGGTCAGAGACCAGGATGATCATCAAAGAAGGATGAGGAAAGAGTTGGAAGATGAAAGAAAGAGATTATTGGATCAAGAGAATGAGGTCAGACAAAAACGTTGCTTTTTTGTTTTCAGAATTTTAGCTATGCCAGATATAAAACATATTTTTTTTACTTTTTTAAATTCTTTTTCGAGTGGCCACACATACTGAGTAAATATACTTAATTTTTTTTTCTAATTTTACTCTAATTACAGTAAGAATTGAATGGGGGTTAGGGTGGAGGGGTGGGGGGAAGTGCTAGTCTGAACTTTGCCCGATCTGTCGTCAAGGAAGACACAGAAGTACCACGCAACAATATTTGAAGCCTTGTTGGGGGGGGGGGGGGCTTCAACCAGTGAAAGACTTAAAACCTTTTACTCGGCCACTCACAGACCTTTTTAGCTCGCCCTTCTCTTTTCATCCCAATCCCTCTCCCTCTCTCTCTCTCTCTCTCTCTCTCTCTCTCTCTCTCTCTCTCTCTCTCTCATATACACATATAGACTAGAGACTCTTCGCTGTCAGCCAGTGTATTTAAAGGGTCAACTGCGGTCCTCATTTTGGTTTCTTAAATATCAAAGAAGTTCCACATCGAGAACAGAGGTATGGTGGAATGGGCTCAATGAGACAATAACAAGAGCAGGTGTATAGAGTGGGATCAATAAGTCAATAACTAGAGCAGGTGTATGGAGTGGTATAAATAAGTCAATAACAAGAGCAGGTTATGGAGTGGTATAATTAAGTCAATAACAAGAGCAGGTGTATGGAGTGGTATAAATAAGCGTTAACAAGAGCAGGTGTATGAAGTGGTTTCAATTAGTCAATAACAAGAGCAGGTGTATAGAGTGGGATCAATAAGTCAATAACAAGAGCAGGTCTATGGAGTGGGATCAATTAGAAAAAAAAATGAATATAAACATCAGACAGTTGTGTGAACAAGCCGAACTGGGCAGAGTCCGATCGGAATATTTACCTGACAGGTCGTAATTATCCCGCCAACGTCTGTGGTAGACTTTTAAATCGCTAACCCGTCAGAAAGCTAAACTAGCCTAATGTGTCTCTGATTGTGTGACGATGGGCGAACTGCGCCAGTGACCAAACTGAAACAAATGGTCATTTTGACCTCCGCAAGGTCACCTGTACTCATGTCAATCCAACTCCATGGCCAGCGTCATGGGGGCATGCTAGTGCTAAGGACACAATGCTCCGTAGAAAGAAGAAAATCTAAGGACACAATGCTCCGTAGGAAGAAGAAAATCTAAGGACACAATGCTCCGTAGAAAGAAGAAAATCTAAGGACACAATGCTCCGTAGAAAGAAGAAAATCTAAGGACACAAGGCTCCGTAGAAAGAAGAAAATCTAAGCACACAATGCTCCGTAGAAAGAAGAAAATCTAAGGACACTGCTCCGTTAAAAGAAGAAAATCTAAATTGTTGATTCTTTAAAAGCAAATTGTTCAAGATAAAACTGATGCTAATATCGCGTGCAAAAGCGGGATCAACGGCAGGCGCAGCGTGTGTCTGTTTTTTCAAGGGACCCGATATTGTCTTCCGCGCCCAACCAAACATAAACTACTTCCTTTTGTCTCGAAAAATGTACAGGGCTACACACCTTAAATAATTTATAACCTGAATTATTATTTCTTTAAATTCTTTGCAAAGCCACGTATTTCTGTAATTGCTGTCCTTTGCACGCAGCACACACACACACACACAGACACATACACAATAGGCCAAGCTGCATTGATTCATTTCCTGTAAATTATTAAAACGATATATTTGTTTTATATATATATATATATATATATATATATATATATATATATATATATATACTGATTTTATAATTTACAGGAAATGAAACAATTTATATTATTTGAAGCTGGAATAAATATTTTAGACTTAATTAAATTGTTGCTGGCAGCGCATGTTTACAAGTGTCGCTTCAGGTCCACTGATGGCTAGTGGGATAATGCCCACAATTTGAAACAAAAAAATTTCTTAACAATGTGGACATGGGATCATGGACCTAATGCCAAGAATAAAGCATGAGATTATGAACGTTATGTCAAGAATAAAACTAACATTGTGGCATAACAAGCAAAAAAAATTACTTTTGACAAACCGAATGAAATGTTTCGTCAAAATTGCGATTGTATTGTTTAGCATTGTCTTCGTTCTCCGGGTTTTACGGACATCAAAATTATTAGCATAGCTAATAGCTAAGCCACTTAAGCTGCACAAGACTGAACACCTAAGGGAGAGAGAGGGACTTGATATGTCGTAGTAGTTGCATCCACTTTGCTTGGGGCCTTTCTGTGAAGATAAATGCTTATCACTTGAGCCACTAAACAAATTATGGGATAAATTTTTCACATAGCTTAAAAAAAAAAGATTTTAATGACATGCTTTGCAAGGTATCATTGTTTAAAATCCATTGGCGGATCCAGAGGGGGCCGACCCGGACTCGGCCCCCCCCCTCCATGGCTCCGACCCTTCTAATGTCTAGACACTTTTTCTCTGCTGCTGTTCGAAATATAACGTTTTTACAAAGCCACGCCCCCCCTATTCCAATTTTCTGGATCGCCCCTGAAATCCTGTGTAATTTATTGTTGTTGATGTAATTTTTGTTGTTGATGTAATTTGCTGTTGTTGATGTAATTTGCTGTTGTTGATGTAATTTGTTGCTGTTGATGTTATTTGTTGGATGTCACTTGTTCGATGTTATTTATTTATTTATTTTTTTCTTTTGTTTACAATGCAACTCTTTTTTTTTTGTTGATAATCAGGCACGTCGGAGGCTGGAACAAATGAGGAGGGAACTCGAGGAGAGGAGGCTAGAGTGGGAGAGACGGCGGAGGGAGGCAGAGATGGTCAAGAAGGACACGCCCGTTGTGAGCTATTCTATTTAGTTTTCAACAACGTGCTGTGGTGCGGCTGATTACATTTAATGCGTTTGATAGAATGTACTCTTCTGATGCCCCAGACACACCCACACCCACCCCCTCTTTCCCGTGCCGCACCCAAAACAAACCCATTTTCAATAATGGATTTGAAATTATTATTTTTTTCATTAAAAATAGATCGGGGGGGGGGGGGAGGCGTGTGTTAGCATGAATGTCGCCATTTGCTGTTTGGTTGAATTAAATTCTATGTGGCATTTTTTAATTGTGGAGTGTACGCAGTGCATACATTGAAACCTGACTATTTATGGTTACCAAGGGAGATGTTTAGGAAAGAATTACATTGATAAAGAAAATGTTGTTTTTTTAAAAAAAAACTAGTAAACTTTACTTGATAAAAAAAAAGGTTAGGAAATGCAAAAATACGTGAAATATATCAATATGTGTGTGTGTGTGTGTGTGTTTAACCTTTAAATTAAGTTGCTAAACACTTTAAAATCAGTGGAAATTCCGCTAAATTTCACAGTAATCCACCCAAACTTATCGAAAAACTGCTAAGCCACTACTCATCACGGGCCTTTATGTTCCAGCTCTTATGTTACAAAACATTTAAAATATGGCTCATTGGTGTATAATTTATTTTCAATTTAATGCCAAGAAGGATGAGATAAAAAAAAAATCTCTTGGGATCTAATGGGACAGTTTTTGTGGTGCCCATCGTTCGTCTCCACCAAAAGCCGATAGTGCAATGGCTAAGGTGGCACCACTAGGGATACATTGGGGACCTCAACCATTATCTGTTGGTCCTCACCGGGACCATCAGGTCAAGAGTCGAGCGCTTTACAACGCGACCATCCGTCCTGTAAGGAATATGTTGCAGTATCTACGTTTAATTTGAGCTGATTAAATGGACAAAAATAACATTACTTGCTATTTGTTGCACACTTTCGCATAATTTGACTAGTCTTATTTTGACTAAAAATAGCTTCTTTATTTTGCATACTAGGGTGTTCTACGTCTGTCTTACTACGACACAGTATTATCCATCCGTACTCATAATAGACATTTATATAAAGTAATAAGCTCTTGTATACGTCTACTAAGCTTTAATTCATGAATTTCAAATTATCAAAATGGTGTACTGTATTGTAGAATGTACAAGTGCGCCATTATTGACTGTTCTCGGTGAATGGCAACATCCAAAACTGAGGAACAAGATTTGAAGAAAAAAAACCACGAACAGAATGTGAAATTATAATAAAAGCTGAAAAAAAAAAATTTTTTTACTACAAAACACAACCCTCACCCCCCCCCCCCCCCTCCAGTTTCAATGTATTTTAGATATCACCATCCCCATATAATGAAGTCTCTAGCAAATGATGTTTCAAGGGGCAAAGCTTTTTCCATTGAGTTAGTTTTTGACAATGCTCTAATTTTAATAGATTTTGGAAACATGTTAATGAGAATTCTTTTCTAAACCATATAAAAAAACGTTAAAAATAGATTTCTTTTTTCATTAATCATCATAATTAACATATCTTCCAATTTTTATTTTGTTTTATTATTTATTTTTAGATTTGATATTTTAGTTTTTTTGTTTTTTTTATTTTATGTTATGTTCAGTTTGTTCAGTTAAATTTTAAAAAATCAAAAAAATCTAAATTTCTCACAAACCGTTAGCAGAATCACTTTTGTTTTGAAATATTTTTCTGTGTGTGCCCATCTTGTTGTCTACTTGTTTGTTTTCTTTGTAAATGTTTGTATGTTGTCTTGGTGTTATAACTTGATTACTTGCAAGTTTATTTTTTTTCTGTTTCCTTTTCGATTAAACAATTATGTGCACTTATGTCCTGAATCACTTGAATAAATACTTAGTACGCCGTATATGTTTATATGTGTGTGTATGTGTGTTTGTGTGTGTTGTGAAGTTTAATCCACAAGCCTTTTCAGGCCAAATGGGGAAAAAAATATTAATTTTCTCGGAATTGGTAAAATATTAGAAAATTAAATTAAATAATGAAAACACAGACAATGAAGATGTTTTTTTTCTTTAGTTTCCATAAAGTACGAATATCAGTTAACCAATCAGAATCTTACTTATCATTTCAAGTCTTTATATAATTGTCTAACTCAGGGGTCGGCAACCTTTTGAGACGGAAGAGCCAATAGTTATAATTTACAATTTTCTAAGTTTTGAAAGAGTCACTAAAATTGTTATTTCAATATTATGGTATTTGAATAGGCCGCAATTTGACATCGAAAGAACCGCAACTTAACATCGAAAGAACCGCATGCGGCTCGCGAGTCGTAGTTTGCCGACCCCTGGTCTAACCAACTGAAATACAAATTGTTTCGTTCGTGTGTTGTTTACTTATTCAGTAGCTCTTCTTTCTCTGTTTTTTTTTCAGCCACAAACAGCACCTGTACAGATCAGACCACCAAGTAAGTACACGCAGAGTACAAAGCAAGTAAGTACACGCGAAGTACAAACGAGTGCTCGATTTAAGAAAAAAAACCAGTGCCGTGGTTGAAAAAAAATTCTGCACAGCCGGGGATAAATGTCTATGGTTTCGTCCCCGGCTGGGATATATTAGCTAAAGCAGAGCCGGGGATGACAGTTCTCAGTGCCGGGGATATCCCCGACATCCCCGGCGGTGGATGGAGCACTGAGCACAAACACAAGATCATTAACGAACATAATGTATTAATTTCATTTGACAGTTCAATATAAATAACCCGAACGGTGTCAGGCATAGGTGTATTTAAGGATGTGCGCAACGGACATGCGCCCAAATATTTAGGGGGGGCACTTTTTTCTAAACGGCCCAACATTTGCTTCTGCCCCCCTGGGGTCTTAACTGACACATGTACGCCCCTGATCTCAGCGGATGTTATGAAAAGAAGACGATGTACTGCAACTTTGTGATCCCCAGTGTGAAACGCACACAAATCTTTAAATACATAATCGTCTAACTCTAACCTATGCGTGTATTCCCTCAGGTAGTTTTCAGATCGTGCGGTTGGCGTTGTAACACTGCAATCGAAAATAATAATTGCCGTGAACAACCTTAAAATACAACGCATACACCGCACGATATGAAAACTACCCTCGCTCGGGGAATTCCAAAACTTTTCACATCAATTACAGTAGAAGGAGACGACTGTATTAGTTAACTCTTTGGGGAAATCAAAATTGGAAATGTTTGTATCCGTGGCAACAAAGGTCACATGATTTTTTTTTTTTTCTTATCCCTTCTGTCGGATCTCGTTCAGCCAGCTTAAGCAGGCTTTTCTACTAATATAACATAAATGGCTGATTTATTTTTAGTCATTGTTAGATACTTTATAAATAGCAATGCACTTTCTCCATGATATATAAATATCTTCTGTTGAAACGACCCCATTTCTCTGGATGTAACTAATATCTAAGTTTGTTAACATATAAAGTAAAATGTTAAAAAAAATCAATCAGTGAAATTAATGACATTTTTTGTTCTCTTTATTATTTTTTTTTTACTAATGGGTCCCTAAAGCAAAACAGATTTCAAACCAGGTCGCGAAGCGTTAAAGGTTCGACAACCAAAGATCCATTTTGAATGAAGACATTTTTTTCTCCACATTCCCCATTCAATATCAGACAGTGTGAGAATCGCTGAATGTAGTAGTCTGCCAGATTATAACCGGAAGCATCTGTAGATTAAGTCTTTGTTCTTGGTATCTGTAGGTACTACATTACTGAGGGAGATGGACGAGACCAGGCGAAGACTTATTGACGAGAGGCGGAAGATTGAAGAACTGCTCAGGGCGCAGTCTGTGAGTAAACATCGTTCAGGAACGATTACAGCACGTATTAATTACACTTATACATACATACACACACACCCAAATCGCTTATATATATATATATATATATATATATATATATATATATATATATATATTCACGTCACGTACGGTGAGAGAGGGTGGAGAAAAAGAAAAAAAGTGAAATAGTAAGACAGAGGGAAAGACAGAGAGAAAAGAAAGAGTTGGAAAGATTTGGGAGTGTGAGAGATTGGAAATATGTTTGGTTGGGGGGGGGTATGTTTGTGTCTGGCAAAAAGAGCGTTTGTACCTCTCCGGGCGTATTCTATAAAATGTCGCCCCACTTTTCAAAATCCCGAACGCCTCAAAAGTCGAATAACTTTAAAATCAAAGTAAATAACCTACATTAAAGTTATTCATAATACGAACAAGCTTTACAAATCGAACACACGGCGTTATATCTCGGTGTTATAAATTCATAAGCTATTCTGCGATCAGTATGCCGGTTTACAATATTGTTTTGTTCAAGTGTCCGGTATTATTTTTTTTAGCAATTTCTTTCAATGCGAGGTTGAGGCTTTTTGATTTTTTTTCTTCCCGTGATTTTTTTCTTTTTATTTTAAATATAAAAATAATGTATAAGTCATGTACCATTCAAATACATGTGCGTCATTAAAATGAGCTCCCAAGTAATGACCCTAGTGACTCGGAAACTGAGACGCCATCCCTAGGCCTATGTTACAGTTACCAGACAATTATATAGATGAGATATATCCTGTCGAAGCCCGGTGGCATTTGGGGTGTTCAGTGGTGAAAACACGAATTTATCCTTATTCCGAATTCCAAATTAATTACTGCTGGAGAGAAAGCTAAGATATGTGTCTTAGTTGTACAATGATTAATTAATTGTGTGTGTGTGTGTGTGTCTTTCTGTTCTAACATTTGCTCATTTTTTTTAAAAAGCGTGGGTGTCTATGACATAATTACATGTCAGTTTCTTTCTAATGAGGTTAATTAACGAGGTTTTCTTAATGCAGGCTCACTCTTGGAGATAAACAATAAGTACACCTAAATACACACACAGGCATACACATTTACAAATACATTTAGCGTGTGTCTGTATCAGTGCCCTATCATTGTATCAGTGGCGTATCCTTGTATCAGTGGCGTATCATTGTATCAGTGATGTATCATTGTATTAGTGGTGTATCATTGTATCAGTGGTGTATCCTTGTATCAGTGGCGTATCATTTTATCAGTGGTGTATCATTGTATCAGTGGTGTATCATTGTATCAGTGGTGTATCCTTGTATCAGTGGTGTATCATTGTATCAGAGGCGAATCATTGTATCAGTGGCGTATCCTTGTATCAGTGGCGTATCATTGTATTAGTGGTGTATCATTGTATCAGAGGCGTATCCTTGTATCAGAAGCGTATCCTTGCATCAGTGGCATATCATTGTATCAGTGTTGTATCATTGTATCAGTGGCGTATCATTGTATCAGAGCCGTATCCTTGTATCAGAAGCGTATCCTTGTATCAGTGACGTGTCCTTGTATCAGTGACGTATCATTGTATCAGTGGCGTATCATTGTATCAGTGGCGTATCATCGTATCAGTGGCGTAACTAGAAAAGATGAAGAGGGAAGGAACATAGCATACTTTTCTACCAGTCGGGAGGTGGGTGCGGTTAAGCGCTCGACGGTCACCTGAGGAGTGTCCCTGGTGAGGATCAGTGGATATTTCAGGTCCTCTAAATCTCTCGTGGTGCCACCATGGCCATTGCACAATCGGCTGTGGTGGGGGATGAAAGAAGGGCGCCATAAAAAAAAAACTGTCCCATTAGTGGTTTATAGGATCTAAGAGATTTCATTTTATCCTTACAGGGACTTCACACAGGAGCCGGGGGGGTGCGGGACGTTCTTGGCGTTCTTTTATACTTCTAGGCACGGTGATGGAGTGGGAGGGGCTACATTGTTAGAGTGCGCCCAGATTGTCTATAACGCTAGATACACCACTGATGATATCACATTAAATAAAATGATGGGTTTTTTTTTTGCTCCATAATCAGAAGCAACCCAACTACACAGAAGTCAAAGTACTGAAAAGACCACTACCGTAAGTTTTACTTTTTACAAAATGAAGATCTCTTTATAAGCTGTTTGTTTGTTTTGTCTACTGAGTGTTGACATTATTTGGTAATAGAGTGTTTACACAGTGTAGGGGACAGCGTCATACGTGTAAATGCCTGGACACAGGGGCAATAGGATTAGTGTGAAATACCTATACACAAAAATGTTTTTTTTTTTAATCAACTAAAACAATGATATTGCGAAAATTTCAATTAGAATAAATTAAATTAATAAATGTCCTGACGACGCTATTTTTATTTTTGAAGATTTGTGGATTAGGGCATGAACCATAATGGATGGGCTATTGTAAAGACCAGTGGTTAGGAGTTTCCTGGACATTAGTCTTGCACTATATTCACGTTTTGTGTATAAACAAAATTGTCTGTGAGTCAAACTTTGAAACATAATGTGTTTTTTTTTTTTTTAAAGTCAATTAATCAGCTAAGTTTTTTTTTTTTTTAAATCCTATCCCTTATGTAGGCCACCAACCCCACTGGACTCTGACATAGCCAACAGACGAATGGTCGAGGAATTCAATCATCTCAAACACAGAGGTAAATGTCGTTAGTCGATAGGTACTCAATTCGATTTGAACCAATGAAAATCCATATATAGATTCAGCGCCTAATAGATTTAGATAGATTGGGGTGGGGAACGGTGTTTCTTAAAGTGTGGGTAGCGACCCATTGGTGGATTTAAACTAGATCGACAACAAATTAATTTAATCTAATACATCATCGTCTAGCCTAAGCGTACGTTCGACCGTGTGTACAATTTCCGCGGCTAAAAATAGTCTGTGGAATTCCAAAAAAAAACTGTGTTTTATTTATGTGGGAAAGGGGAGTTAACTCCTGCTCGGCTAAAAATAGTCTGGGGAATTCCAAAACTGGAAATCTAAACACAACAAGGATTCCTTATTATATCACAGGTAGCACAGCCAGTTTCAGCAGCCTTTTCAACTAGTAATTATGTAATCGATAAAAGATATTTATTATTAATTTCAGCTTTTCCTTTTATTATTTTCTTTACAGTATTTTCAACGAAAATTGAAAAAATCTTCTTAGTGTGTCGCGAATTGCGAAAATTTCTTAGTCTCTGGTCTAGTGGGATGGGAGGGGTTCGTGCATAGTGGTGGGGGTGCGCAAGCCGTCGAACTGGGGGGTCCCGTTTTACGATTCCTGGTGGAAGATCAATCTATGTATTGATTGGTGGGGTGGGTGGCTGAAAGGGGGGGGGGGAGACGGGAGGGCAATACAAAAAAAAAACTGTCCCATTATCTGATTGGGATCCCCCCGGAGTATATGTCTATAATGGGCTTACGCTTAAGGTCGAACCCCAGGAAACACCACTCCCAGAGAAGCATAATACCACTGTAATATGATATTAGACTTAATGAAAATAGGAAATAGACGAATGAAATAATTCTGCGCCGAAATAAAATGAAAAACAAGAGTTGTAACTGTCAAAATAAAGGGAGACAATTATTTCATAACTAGGTCGATCTAAATTTAGTACAAAAATTGATTTTTTTTCTAAAAGCATATTTTTTTAAAAAACAACAAATAAGCCACACACACACCCCCTCATTTCCTGAAATTTGCACTTTCAAAATAATAATCAATTATCTTTGTAATTTGGATAATGTTTGTGGCATAAAAAAAAGCTACAGCGTGGATCGGAAGGAGTGGCTAAAATCGGTGGCCTTGGGCAGCCGCCTTAAAAAATACCTCTGACGATATCACTAATAGTGCCGATATTTATCCTGAAACAATCGCTCCGTCACTAGTGTTATGTTTACATTTCCCGTTGACTCGTGTAGACAAGACCAACAAAGGCATAGAGACTGCCTCTCTCTCTACGAAGTGCGACAGTACTAAGTGACACTTCAAGTTTCCTAACGGACCCCCCCCCCCCACTTTCCACCTTTCCCGCAGTTTATAAGCAGGACCCACAATGATCACAACCTGGTAAATTGTAAAAAGTAAAGAACTCTATCCGGAAATAGCTGCCAGGAAGTGCTCCAGTTTAAGAAAAAAAACCAGTGCCGGGGATGAAGAAAAATTTCTTTAGAGTCGGGGGATAAATGTCTATGATTTCATCCCCGGCTGGGATATATAAGCTAAAGCAGAGCCGGGGATGACAGGTCTCAGTGCCGGGGGCTTTCCCCCGGCATCCCCGGCGGTAAATCGAGCACTGCTGCCAGTGTAGTCGTTGAAACCGACACACACACACACACATTTCATGATGTTAGCATAGACCTGTTCCAGGGGTGGGCAAGCTTTTAGCACCGCGGGCCACAGTGGCTTCTTAAATTCGGCAGAAAGGGCTTGACCAAGAGCAGAGGATAGGCGGTGGCGTGGCGAAGTTAAATAGCGCCCGGGGCACAAAGACGTATTTAGCGCCCCCTCCCCTTCCTCAATTCGAAAACCATATAATACTATATGTAAAAATATACCATTTGGCGCCCCTTTGTGAGTTGCGCTTCGGGCATGACGCCCCACCTTGCCCCCTGCCCCTCACTACGTCACTGAGGATAAGGGTGTTTATATAAAATAATACAGATTAAATGTAAACGGTCATTGGTGTGAACGAGCGGAAACGGGCAGGGTCCGGATAACAACCAGACGAGCCGGACTTGGCCCATGTCTGATCTAGTCTCTCACCAAACTACCCTCTTCCATGAGTATAAATATAAAATCCAACCGGTTTAGAATGTGAAGTGGTTCGCTTTATAAATAATTTAGATAGAGTATAGTCCAAGGTTACGTGCCACAAAGTGTGAAGAATATACGAACTGTTTAAACCAAAAATGGGAATATAATATGTTTGTGATATAAGTATATAAAACGCAACCAAAAGCTTTAAGCAGCATTGTTATAACAAACACTAATAGTCGGTGCGAGATATTTTCGAGAAGTCTGGCTGTAACAAAATGCTATCAAATTATTTCATTTTGTTATTGGATATACACTTTTGATGATTTGCGATATATTTAACATAATGTAGATATTTTTTTCATGAATTTTCGGGATAATTCTTCAAGAAAGTAGTTGGTAGCCCTGCCAATAGTGTGTAGTTTAGGAGAAAAAACGTGACCACAACACTGGGTCATTTAATAATTCATTAAGTCACGTCATAAAGCAACATATCATACTATAACGTCCGACGTACCGTAACTAGCTTACAACTCTCATCATATCTACTGAACCGGATGTTGTGACTGGATTGATTGCCAACTAATGTTTTGCTCAACTCAACTCTATCACGCTGATAGAGTTGTTTCAGATTCTCCCCACTATGAGAACGTTGTTAAATTGACTATTATATTGGTTGTCTATACCATTTTTGTATGTACATATATATAAAATAACAGAATGCGAATGTTATCCATCCCATGCATTGGTCTGTACAGTTGTTGTGTTTTTCATGGTGGGTCTCGAAGCGTGAAAATTTGGGAAAACCACTGTTCAATATTTTTACTTTTCTTACGGTCTGAACTTATTACCAGCACAGGATTTACGTATAAGCAACACAAGATATAGCTTAGGGCCCCCACTTTCTTGTGGGGGGGGAGCACCCGAAAAAAATTGTCTGAGTGAACAATTGAAGTATTCGACTCTGGCATATAACTTCCGGACATAAAAAGGGCCCCCATATCTCCAATAGCGTAGAGCCTTATCAAGTCTTAAGCCGTTCAAGTGTATTATTTCATTAATTCGTTTCTTCTTCAGAGATAGAGAATAGGAAAACGTTTCGAAGGATGTACCCAGAACTGCCGGAGACAAACATGAAACTGGAGGCTCAACAGAGGGCTCTGCTAAAGGAACAAGAAGCCTCAATGAGGAAATTGGACAAGTCAGGTAAACAGGATTTTTTTCATTGGACAAGTCAGGTAAATAGAATGTTTTTCATTGGACAAGTCAGGTAAACAGGATTTTTTCATCAGCATATAGGCCCCCACATAGTTATAGTCGATGGCAAACGTACGCCAAACTAAAATTTAAAAAAAAGGTAAAATATGGACTAATATAAGTGTAATTTTAAATTATGCATCATTAAAACGCAAATGTATTGTCACGCGTAAACAAAATCATCCCTTTACAATTTGAATTTAATTGTGGCACTTTTATAAGGGGGAGGGGGGAAGAGAGTACACAATTAAAAAAAAAACGTCTTTGTTGACCGATGGATGAGTTACCCCACTTGACATGTCTGTGGCAACTAACGCCGGCTATAGCGTGTCAAGAATCTCTTCTCGTCTGTTGTAAACAGCTCCTTAATCCAGCCTGATCCCAGTATGACATGTGACATTAGGCAGGGGGAATTTAACGGTGGCTCACTATTTCACCAGTTTCACAATTCGCCACAAAAAAATTACTTGAATGCTAAAAAAAGGATCCTCTAGGACAGTGGTTCCCAAACTTTTTTTGACCCATGGGCCCCTTTTTATAGTCAAAACTTGCCCCAAGTTAAAAAAAAAAGCTACATAAATGCATAGTATAAAAATAACACATTAAAAAAAACAACATTTTGTTGAAGTTATTGAAATTATATTTTTAAATTTCAAAATAAAATGTAAAAAAAAAATTAAATGACTTGGATGAACTTGATGATATGTTATGGGTGTATTGATGTCCGTCTCACCTTTTGTAAGTAGCGGCCGCAATTGAGGGGGTGAGTTCCAAAACCTGCTAAGAACAAAATTTTCAAAAATTGAGTTATCGGTACTCATTGCCTATTCCCTATATTGGCATATATTCTGGAGTGGTTAATTCCAAAAACTGTTAAATACCCGTTGAAATCCAGCGCGCATAATTTTATTCATTCCTTTTCATATTGCTTCACTTCCCAGACAAAACAAAAAAAATATCCAGGGGTTAAAAGGGTGTTTCACTTTATTTCACCACCATTAATCTCACTTTACTACTCCTTGTTTTGTTTCACTATTACTTCACTTCGTTCACCACAAACAAACAAAAAATGTCGGGGTCTGAAAGTTTGTTCTTTTCCGTTTACTTGAACTTACATCATTTTCACTTCATTTAACTACAGTGTACTTCAATTTACTTTTTTGCTGTACTTTGACCTCATTGTATTCGAATCTCTTTAGTCTATAAAACATGGTGTGTTGAAGGTAATCTTATTTTTACTCACCAATTACTTAATTATCTGAAAGATTATCCTTATGCTAACTCACCAATCACTTAATTATCTGAAGATCACTCTTATGTTAACTTACCAATTACTTAATTATCTGAAGATTATCCTTATGTTAACTGACCAATTACTTAATTATCTGAAGATTATCCTTATGTTAACTCACCAATTACTTAATTTTCTGAAGATCACTCTTATGTTAACTGACCAATTACTTAATTATCTGAAGATTATCCTTATGTTAACTCACCAATTTCTTAATTTTCTGAAGATCACTCTTATGTTAACTGACCAATTACTTAATTATCTGAAGATTATCCTTATGTTAACTGACCAATTACTTAATTATCTGAAGATTATCCGTATGTTAACTCACCAATTCCACTTAATTATCTGAAGATTATCCTTATGTTAACTGACCAATTACTTATTTCTTATCTGAAGATTATCCATATGTTAACTCACCAATTACTTCATTATCTGAAGATTTTTCCTTATGTTAACTGACCAATTACTTATTTATCTGAATATTATATTATTCAAACTTACCAATGACTTAAATCCTCTGATTCCACCAGTGACCTACGCCCCACCAAAGACCGTTGCTGTGGAGAGCTATAGAAGACCTGGTTGGATGGACAAGACCCCAACACCTTTTTCCCACACAGAGTGAGTCTAAATAGTATCCAATGTGACATATATGATAAAACCATAACATCTCACAGTCCCTAGGTCTAGGTCAGGAAGTGGGCAAACGTTATGAGCCTCGGGCCACGGACGACTCTTTAATTAGGTAGACGGCCCAAATCAATAGCGGACGTATGAAGTGTTTATAGGAACCAATATAAATTTATATGTTCACGTCATGGATGTGAAAGAGAGAAAAGCTGGCCAGATCAAACAGACCGATGGGCCGCATTTTTAGCTAGGGGTCAGTCATTTGTCCATGTCTGGTCTGGGTATATTCAGAGGCGGACTTGAGTCGATTAATGCCCCTGGCGCAGAAGAAAATACTGTAATGAAAGAAACGTCCTGTTAGTAAATGTTTTATGATAATAGAGACGTCTAGTTACACAGTAAATGTTTTATGATAATGGAGACGTCCAATCATGCAGTATTTTTTATGGTAATAGAGACATCCAGTTACACAATAAATATTTTATGATTATAGAGATGTCCAATTATACAGTAATTTTTTTATGGTAATAGAGACGTCTAGTACACAATAAATGTTTTATGATAACGGAGACGTCCAATTATACAGTAATTTTATGGTATTACAGGCGTCTAGTTACACAATAAATGTTTTATGCTAATATAAGACGTCCAATTATACAGTAATACAGTAATTTTTTATGGTAATAGAGACGTCTAGTTACACAGTAAATGTTTTATGATAATAGAGACGTCCAGTTGAGCAGAGGATATTTCATTATAAAAGAAACGTCTAAGTTCAAAGTTATTTTTTTTTATGCAAAACAAGAACGTCCAGACAAATAGAGACCCAGGTTTAAAAAAAAAAAAGAAGAATCTAGGATATCATGGTTTATCAGTGTGACAGACAGATAAGCTTTCCCATCAGACCAGTCTGGTCAGAATGACCTGTCCGACGTTCACTTAGTCTATTTTACATTTTTTTGTTCACTTATGCGTTCCCTCCCCCCCCTCCCACCCAGTTATACCCTTTTTTTCCCCAGCGTCTTATCCGTTACTCACACTTGGTGATCGGTTGCTAAACAAATTTACCGGAGGAAACCGGAGAGTCAAATTAGTGAAAATTTGCTATTCCAGTCCTGTGTAACGTCATAGCCGTAAGAGAACAATGGCAATGAACAATGCCAAAGCTGGTTCACGTTTTTCTTTAAATATATATATAGTTGTTTTATTTATTTTTTGCCGGTTGGGTTTTTTTTTGTTTATGGGGGACTTAGTATTTTTGTCACGTACTTCCGGATGTCTGGCATCGCCGCAAGTCATGGAACTGGTTAGATCTGGATTAGCCGGAATATTCGTTAATTCTTTTTTTTTGTGTTTATAGTGACCTATGTTTTATTTATTTTGTGATGATTCAATTATATTGTGGTTTTTTTTTTAGCTCACTAAAAGCTTTATGAGAATAATTGTTTAAAGTGCATATATATATATATATATATATATATATATATATATATATATATATATATACATGGGCGTCGCTAGGATTTTTCCAGGGGGGGGGGCAAAAAAACACATTTTTTATTTCAACTAACAATACCATACAGGTTTATTTCTCAATTAAATCCAAGTTAAGTATAACATTAATTATTTATTTTACTATAAATAAATGTATTTGAAAATTCAAACATTTTGACTACAAGCACAAGCATGTTCCGATTTTAATTTCTTTTTGGTTAATTTGGCCTTCTGTAGCTTCATTTGTCCTTCAAAAATGTTTTTGGCATTCAGGTTTTTTTTTTTATAATCTGGCAACTCTTGTTAGTTTAAAATCGTCTGCCACTGAGTGAATTTTTAAATTTATCCAAAATTAATATGAAAAGATGGATATCAGAAAATAAATGTGTAGGCTCAATAAAACGTAAAGTAGAGCAATCGCGGGATTCCGAAAAGCCGTTATTAGAAGATTTTAGGGCGTTTGCAGTATCTGAATTATCACATGCATTGAGGACAACAGTACATGTTCAACAGCCAGACACAACTGAAGAAACTATTTCTAATTTGATTATGGCTGTCACTTCTTCATTTCCTAAATTGGATATTGGAATGTATGTCTTGACATACGACCTTTCAAACGAGCTGAAATTGCTGCTGATCCTTGATTGTTCGACCCCTGATAAAAATATGATTATTAGAGCTGACAGTGGTGGAAACAGAAGCTTTAGATATGCTTGGTTATCAAGCTATTCATCGTGTGTTGTATACTTATAAATGTTAAAAGGTGGCTTTTGCGAATTGTGCGTGTTGTTTTCGCAAAAAGTAATTCCAGGAGCTCATGGGGCAATTGTCATCAAACCATGCACAAAATTAAAAGATTTCATCGAAGATGCACGTAGCCACATGCAAAGCACATGGCACAAAGACTCTTATTAAGGATTCAAGCTATTTCGTCGCACAATTGGTAGCCAAAGCAGTTTCTATAGATGAGCAGTTGAACTCATCATTTAGAAGACAAATTCAAGAAAATTGCAACAAACTGGGTCCCTCTACAATCCTTTTTTTTTTTGCGACATGCATGATTTGGCACCTCGTGGAAAAGAAATGCATTCTGGTATTTTTTACGACCTGTTAGAGTTTCGTGTTAAATCTGGAGATGAAGTTCTAGGTAATAATTTGTCAATAGGTTCTTGTAGTGCTAAGTATATCTCGGCAACCAGTGCCGCCGAGAGGGGGCAGGGGGCAAATGCCCAGGGGCCCGGCGAGCTGGCCAATCAACTTTTGAAAATATTATTATCAGCACGAGAGGCCCGTGACAGCCTTGCCCAGGGGCCCGAAATTTCTGTCGGTGGGCCTGTCAGAAACTACACAAAACACTATGATCGAAATTTGTGGGTCTCTCTTGCGTGAAGACATTGTTCGTGAAGCAAATAATTCAGTTGCAATTTCTATACTTGCCGACGAGACAATATAATTTCAGGCATTGAGCAGATGTCACATGGTGTCAGATTTGTCAAAGAACACCATCAGTACAAATTCATTAGAATTTGGATTAGATACAATATACCAGCCCCGTAGCGTGAAAATTCTACAGCAAAGGCCAATCATTCTACAGCAGGGGCCAAGATATAGCAGGGGGCAGGAAATAAATTTTACTAAGTAGAGCAGCAAACAAGCAGAGGGAGTCAGACAAAACGCAGAGAGGACCACCCCCCCGGTGCCCCCCCGGTGCCCCCCCCCCCCCCGCACGCTACGGGCCTGATTAGATATGACAAATATTGTTGGTCAAGGATAAGACGGATGTTCTACAATGGCAAGTAAAGAAGGAGCAGTCCAAGCAATAAAAAAGACCCAAAAGCAGCAATTGTACATTGCAGTTCACATAAATTAAATCTTGTCGTGAACTATTTAAATAATGTGAATGCTGTACAAAACACAATAGGAAAAATTAAGTCAATTATAGTTTTTTTCTGAGAAGTAAATCAGCGAAGAAAACTAATTCCAAATGTTCCTTTGCTATGTGAAACTAGATGGACACATAAATATAAAATTTTGCGGATTTTCGCTGAAAATGTGACAGAAATTGTTAAACAACTGGAATATTTAGAACAATCTGGAAAAAGCAAGCAAGATGCACATTAGTTACTTTCTGCTGTTAGAGGTTAGGTTTGGGCTACATTTGTTATTTGTCTATTTATTATACTTTAATGTAATAAACTTTCAGGAAATTTTGTTCAGTTTTATTGTAACAACTTTATGACATTTTTTCAAAATGTTGGGGGGGGGGGGTGAATGCCCCCCTTGAATACGCCCATGTATATATATATATATATTCATCCCCTCTGTTTTCCTCATCCGCTCTCTCTTTACTTTATCTCTCTCTCTCTCTCTCTCTCTCTCCCTCTCTCTCTCTCTCTCTCTCTCTCTCGCTATCTATCTATCAATCTATCTCTATTTATCTAAATCTCATTTAACATTCGACAACATAACACGTTTCATTGGTCTGTAAACATTTACTAGTTTCCTATAGTGTTTTCTACTTATTTATAATTCACACAGTTTTTAAGTTCCAGGAAAAAGCCAATTAATCAAGCGTCCTATTTCACATGACTGAAAACACTTGTGGTGCTTATCTGTCTCTCTAACTAAAATTTCTTATAAATGAAATACCTTTTTAATTGAAATAGCATTTAACTGAAACACCCTGTAACTATATTTAGGTACACATCGTTGGCTAAACAGTTTTAAATAACCCTGTGGAGTTCAGGCAACACTTGTCTTGTAAAAAAAAGTGTTTTCTATAAATTGTATGATTAATCTATGAAGAAGGAAACAGAAATCCTTCAACATTACACCTCTCTTTTATGCTCTATAATACATCTCTCTTTCATACTCAAACATTATAGCATCGCAAATATTTGTATTAAAAAAAATGAAAACAGAAAATGAAAAGTTTAAAAAAAAACAAATTGTACTTAAGATGCTGTAAAAAAATCCAGATCGCTGATGCGTGGCATATCTATCGATTAACTTGTCCGATAATGTGGAAATCAAGCAAACGTGAGTTTATTGGCTACATTGTGAAGTATTTAATACGTCTCTTGGAAGGGGACGTTTTGTGATAAGAGTGTGAAGTTTAATGGCAAACATAATACATCCGGGCTATTCTATTTAATGAATGATAATGGCCTACAGTATATTGTTTTAGCTCCTTACTTGCTTGGGTTTCCCCTGCACAAGATGGCGGGACCCCCCCCCCCGGGTGGGGGGGAAGGGGGGGGAGAGGTTAGAAAAACATATGTACATGTTAAGACACATTGTCACAATAACACGTTGACACATTAAGACACATTGACACAATAACACGTTGACACATTAAGACACATTGACACAATAACACGTTGACACATTAAGACACATTGACACAATAACACGTTGACACATTAAGATACATTGACACAATAACACGTTGACAAATTAAGACACATGGACATAATAATATATTGACACATTAAGACACATTGACACAATAACACGTTGACACATTAAGACACATTGACACAATAACACGTTGACACATTAAGACACATTGACACAATAACACGTTGACACATTAAGACACATTGACACAATAACACGTTGACACATTAACACACATTGACACAATAATATATTGACACATTAAGACACATTGACACAATTACACGTTGACACATTAAGACACATGGACACAATAACACATGGACACCATGACAAATCGACACAACAACATGCTGATATATATATCATACAGTTTTAACAAGTCTCCGTTTTATTAGACTGAACATTTTTATCGTTCATGACATTACATTGGACGAGTACATATAGAGCCATCATTAAGTTTGGGCGATCAAATGACACCTTTAGCCCTCTCAGTGGTAAAGGGCCCATCACCAGTAAAATTAATTAATTATATAATGCTGAAGGGGCGCCGATGTGTACTTTGACCTGGGATCCCAATATATCTCTTCCGTGGGCCCTGAAATGTAAATAAATAGAATCACTTTTGAGTGTCACACCCACCCCCTAAATATCTCTAAAAGTCTCTTATGCGAGCCCTAAATATCTCTAAAAGTCTCTACCTGGGGCCTCTACCGCAAAAAACCTAAAAAACCTACGAACGGTTTTAAGTAAATATATCGTGTCCTCTAATATAATCAGGTAAACACTCTGTATGCTACTGTTGGCTACTGTTTATGTGTATGTGTGCGTGTTTGTATTTTATTTCAGTTGAGACAGAGGGACAGACTGTACACCACAGCTAGCCTAGACGGAGACCTAGACAGGATATACAGCCGAGCTGAGAGGCGTGAGAGAGCAATAGACTCGTTGCAGTGTAAGTGAAGAGAGAGAGAGAGAAAGAACAGATCAGTTATCAATAACTTTATCTGTCAATCCCATTTATTCTCTAGTTTCTCTCTTTTAACTCTTGTATGTATCGCTTGCACTCTCTCTTTCTTAGTCTCTGTTTCATTCCATCTTGCTCTCTCTCTCTCTCTCTCTCTCTCTCTCTCTCTCTCTCTCTCTCTTTTTCTGCATACTCACTTTCTCACTCTTGTCTTTTCTATCCAAAAATTAAATGTTCACACACACAGCAGCAGCAAAACACACATATTCATTAGCTATAAATATATTGGTACTTGTGTGTGTGTATATATATATATATATATATATATTATTTATCAATATTTGTTTATTGTATTTCAATTAAACAAGAATTTTTTTCATTTGTTTGTCTCCAATTTACAGACAGCACTGATGCTGACAAAATTTTAGATGAGTACTCTAGGCTTAAACTAAGTAATTACAGGTGAGTCCATGGGTAAAACTAGGTTGTTACAGGTAAGTTAATGGGAAGAAAAGAACTACGTAGTTACAGGTTAGTCAGTGGATAGAACTAATTAGTTACAGGTTAGTCAGTAGATAAAACTAATTAGTTGCATGTGGTTTGATGGGTAGAACTAAGTAGTTACAGGTGAGTCCATGGGTAGAACTAGGTAATTACAGGTAAGTTAACGGGAAGAACTACGTAGTTACATGTTAGTCAGTGTATAGAACTAATTAGTTACAGGTTAGTCAGTAGATAGAACTAATTAGTTACATGTGGTTTGATGGGTAGAACTAAGTAGTTACAGGTGAGTCAATCATTAGAACTAAGTAGTTGCAGGTGAGTCAATGGATAGAACTAATTAGTTACATGTGGTTTGATGGGTAGAACTAACTAGTAACAGGTGAGTCAATCATTAGAACTAAGTAGTTACAGGTGAGTCAATGGATAGAACTAATTAGTTACATGTGGTTTGATGGGTAGAACTAACTAGTAACAGGTGAGTCAATCATTAGAACTAAGTAGTTACAGGTGAGTCAGTGGATAGAACTAATTAGTTACATGTGGTTTGATGGGTAGAACTAAGTAGTTACAGGTGAGTCAATCGGTAGAACCAAGTACAGGTGGGTCAACAGGTGTGTGAAGTCCCTGTAAGGATGAGATAAAATCTCTTAGATCCTATAAGCCACTAAGGCACGCCGAGAGAGGGGGGCTGCAGGGGGGTCAATGCCAGGGTGTCCGCATCTGTAAGGGGGCCCGGCCGCCCCATGTCAATTTTTTCACGATTTTTTGTTTATTAAGCGGCCCGCAATGATGTACCACCCTGGAGCCCGTGTTGGCTCTCGGCGCCACTGAAACCACCAATGGAACGGTTTTACGGTGGCCCTTCTTTTACCCCCCCCCCACCATAGATGATAGTGCAATGGCCATGGAGGCGCCACGGGGGGACATAGCGGGGACTTAAGCCATGACCTGAAAAATGTCCTAGGTCGAATGCTTTACCACACGACCACCGTCTTCCTGGGTCAACAGGTAGAGATAAGCAAGTTGCAGGTGATTGATTCAATGGGTAGAACTAATTAAGTACAGGTGGTTCAACAGGTAGAACTAAGTAGTTACAGGTGAGTCAATTTGTAAAACCAGCTCAACCAAGAATTCCACCTTTTTTGTTGTCATTTCTATTTATCCTAAAAGTTTCGTTTTTTTTTTTTTGTTTTGTTGATTATCTCAAAAAATACTTTCAGTTTCGCCTGGTTGGGAGACATTAATTATTTTTTTTGAAAAGCTGTGAAGTATTTCCAATCCAAATCCTTTCACTATGTAAGTTGTTTAAATTGGGGGGGGGGGGCTTTCTTTTGATGAGACGCCCCTGAGAATGAACATTATTTTCTAAAAGCGCCTTGAACATTCTGGTTAATGTATTATTGACTTACTTTGTCCATGTTTGTTTGACTTTGTTGAAATAAGAGAGGAAAAAACCCCACATTTTTGGATTCCTTAACATCCAGACGTTTGAACTGAGTACAAATTACATCGGCCTGGCATCGGGTACAACTTTTGGAGTTTGGTAGGAACGAGGGAGGAGCTGGGAGGTGGTTAATGGGGTTAATATCATAATACGTTTGTAAAGATTGCTTTCTTGGGTTTAGTGAGTTAACCCTCAAGGGAGACAATACTCCAGGGTTAGTCATTTCTGAGTACAGATAAATAATAAGAATAACAATGAACATTTTTTTGTTTAATTGAAAATCTAAACAAAAGTTCATTATGGAATAATTGAAGCGATTTTTTTTTAAAAAAAAAAGAGAACGTTGTTGTGACTACTTGACCCGATAAGAACCAAGGTAACTTTTCCCAGATCTCGGTGATAGTTGGTTGAAGATTCGCCCCCCCCCATCCCGGTTCCCCCACCCAGCTTCAGTTTATGTCTATGTCGGTTTCAATTACGTACATATATGAACAGTTCACTTACAGATAGATAGATATATGTGTGTGGGGGGAGGGGGGAGAGTGTGGTTGTTGGTGGGGGTATGGGTGTGTGGGGCTTGGGCGTTTGTGTGTGCGTTGGTGTAATCAGTCAACTTACAGATATATAGATGTGTGTCAGGGTGGGGGTTGTGGGTGGGGTGGGGGTATCGATGTGTGGTATGTCGGTGTGTACGTATAAACAGTGCGCTTACAAATATATATATATATATATATATATATATATATGTGTGTGTGTGTGTGTGGGTGTGTGTGTGTGGGTGTGTTCGTGGGTGTAAAGACAGTACCTCCACAGAAATGTACAGTGTGAAAATATTCACATCTATCAACAGGGCTGTGGATTCTAACATTTCAACGGAAGGGGGTTGATTTAGAATGTTTATAAATGAAATGTTAACTTTGTAGAATGTTATCATGGAGGAGCACAATGGGGGTCGGAATAAATAGGCTTCGCTGGCTGTATGAGGGCTGTATGCGGCCTGAATTCGAGCTGTTTGCGGGCTGCATTCAAGCTGTTTGCGAGCTGTATTCGAGCTGTTTGCGGGCTGTATTTGAGCTGTATGCGGGCTGCATTCGAGCTGTATGCGGGTTGTATTTGAGCTGTTTGCGGGTTGTATTCGAGCTGTATGCGGGCTGTATTCGAGCAGTTTGCGGGCTGTATTCGAGCTGTTCGCCGGCTGTATTTGAGCTGTATGCGGGCTGTATTCGAGCTGTTTGCGTGCTTTAATTCGATCCACCGTTTAGCCATGTCCGGATTAGAAAGATGACCTTCCACTGAACATCTCGGGATTAATCGATGGTACGTCGACAGGTGATACAGGACCAGATGTGGATTTAGGTTAAATGAGTCCCCGGCCGCAAAAGAAAATATCGGGCCCCCTTTAAAAGAAGAGACGGGCACAGGGCCCTGGCCCAATGCGAACGTCCTTAAATCTGGACTGAACACAATATGTACATATTATATAATACAAATGTACTGTCATACACTTATGTTATATGATGGTTTTTTTTTCAGATTATGTTAGTCTGACTCTAATTAATACTGTACAGTACCTTATGTAGGCTCCATTGTAAAATATAGAACAAAACTGTGCTTTCTTAAGGGAAGGAAGGCCAGATAAAAAAAAATCCTTATTTTCGCAGATATCAGTATGGTATATTACACACATATAGTACTGGAGATAGTAAGTTAAAATACAGTAAAAAAATTGTTGAAATAAGTGATTGCCATGGAAACGGCGGTCATATTGTTTTAGTATATTTTTCTAAACGCTATTTCTCCTAAAACACAACAGCTATCTAAATGAAATTGAGTATATACCGCAATAGATGTATGGGTAACAAAATTTCTTGATGATTTTTTGATATCCTTAACGGCCATTTTTAAATTAATTTTTTCCTAAGGGGTATTCGGCATCGGTCAAAATGTGATAAATTTACCAACTAAAAAATTCCTAAAAAAAAAGTATAACCGATTCTAAAATTTCATCAAGAAGATTTGATTACACATGTATTTAGAACATGTGTGTCAAAGTTCAATAAAATCCCTACAAAAATGTAGAAGAAATTGAGAATAAAGAAAAGAAAACTAACATTTAGAGAACAATAAAAAAAAACGTCAAGAAAGACATAGTGTACAGTGTGTCTTTTGCGCTGCCGCTCACTTTGTTGACAAAATGTCAAAAAAGTGAGAGGTATGCGCACCTTTGTCCTGAGGCTAGGCTAGGCTACCTTGTGTTTTTTCTTGAAAAGTTAAAAAAAAAATGTTTTGGTCAGTTTTGAATGTTTTTGTAGTTTTTTTTTTGATTTTGTGTGTGTTAGTGTGTTTGTAATATTTTTTTTTTAGTAAAAAAAAAAAACACTTAAAATTGGTAGTTACTTTTTACCATGCAGTAAACTTGGCGTAAACTTACACTTTTCAGCAAAATTGTAGACGATTTTCAAGTGCATTTTTATTGAAGAATTAAACCATTGCAAACTATAAAACTCATTGACTTCGATTTCAATAATAAATCATAAAAAAAAATCGACAATTTGACACCAAGGGACTTAATCAATCTGGCGCTCCTGTCGTTAAATCAAGTGATAGTTTATGGCTGACTGTGTAATTTGTAGGGCAAGTGTACTTAAATCAAGTGATAGTTTATGGCTGACTGTGTAATTTGTAGGGCAAATTTCAGTTTTTATGTATTTGTTGTTTTTCATTGAATAATTACATAAACATTTTTTGTTTACCTTTTAAGGTAAATTTAATTCCGAGCGCTACATCTGAGAGGAAAGATATATTTATTAGTGTATTACCTGTGTGCAATTTGTTTTAACCTATGGAGTAAAAGGGAAGGCAATAACAAGCTATGTAATTCATTTGGTCACTTTTAAGTTATACAATTAGTTAAGTCCCCTTTAGATCAGGACAGGTTGATTAGAATAGGTATGTTACAGTAGCCGCGGCATATTTAGGGATTGTGTGACTGGCACACGCCCAGTTTCATTCACTTAATCAACTTAAGACAGGTACCTGAAGCTGGGTGGACTTGTGGGGGGACTTTCAAACTAATTTCACCGTGACCTGGGGGGAAAGCATTGGTTCTCACCGCGTATCGAACAAGGGACACTTCGGGTCGAAAGTCAAGCGCTCTACGCCGCTCAGATCGTCTGTCGCAATTTATGCGAGGTAAAAGGTGAGCTTTTAATAGCCTGGCTTATGTCAGCCACGGCCAAACTACGGCCCAAGGCCCAGACTGTCTAATCCGGCCGGCTCATTCGTTTCTTGCACTGGTCATTCTATGGTATGAGGTCTTACTTGAATAAATACTAGCTGTACCCTGCAAAAGATTCGCATAGAGTTATTTTCCCTTAGGTTTGAAAGTTTGATCAGTTGGATGGGTTATTTTTTGGTTTCGGGCAGATCCGATTTTTTCATGATTTTTATTACTATTGTTTACGTCTGACGATTTTAAACTGGAATACTGTTGTATTGATTCATTACTTTCGATTTAACACAGAGCCCACACCGCTATTATTTATATAGATTAAATTAGATCATGGCAATATCGGCCCACCCCTGGCCTATGTCATACATTTATTTTTCATTTTGTCTCCTCAGGCCCGCGTCCGCTGAAACGCTGACAGACGACACTTGGATGAGACCAGCAACACGCGCAGCCGTCTGACCACGACAAGATTTCTACTAGCAGACGGCAGATATTTTTATTCCGCTTACAAATAAAAAAAAAATACTATAAAAATGTTCAACAGAATGTGACCTGCCTGCATCATTAAAAGTTCTCTTAAATTTATTTTTTTTCAGACGTTCTGATAATGGCAATTATAGAATTTTGTATTGATTTCGTGGTTTTAAAATTCACCCATTATCATCCAAGCTACAACGTGTTCTGGTGAAAAATTTTTCCCGAAATGATTTGGCAAAAAATTATACAAAAGAGCACAATTAAACTAATAAAATGGTAGTACTGTTAAGATCTTGTATGGTCTATCCGACTCTATCCCATTGTAAATACGTGTTTTTAAATGTTATCTATTTCGTAGAATTTATTTTCTAAACAAACCCTTTGACTTTTTTAATTCACAAAACAAAAACCGCTTGATGCCCCATAGATTTCCGATGGGTGGATTAAAAAATGTAAATATATATATATTGTTGTAGCTTTATACAGAATGACTTAGACACGTGGCTTCAATAACTGCACTAATACTTGTATTTATTACTACAAATTCACTTATTATTTAATCTTACAACTAAACTAAGCTAAACTAATAGATCCAGATGGAAAAAATCTCGCTGTGCTAAAAATAACTGCCTAACTAGTAACTACTGTCTTTTCACTCTGGTCACTAACTTATATCAGAGTCCGAAGTAGATTCCGCCCCCCCCCCCCTTTTCAAACCAGGTCACGTGACTGGTCTCTCGATGAATCGTTTAGGAGGGAATGGCACGTGTTTCACCCCCTCCTCCTCCTCCACCCCCCCCCCCTTCCGCCATCGCCTTTTTACACATCTGTTCAGGTAACGAATGGTGAAGAGTCGTGGGTCAGTAGGAAGAGAGTTACAACTGTATATATAATTTAATTTCTAAATCCACCCCTCGATAATCTGTATAGAAAACCAAACGCTCCTCGACAGAATAAGAACTCTATTCACTGGACTATATAATGCGTTGCATTGAAATTAAAATGGAAGAAAATCTGCCATATCAGAACGACTCCACGTAAATGGCATAACCAGCCTTCTGGGTCATATCGATATCTCAAAGCATTATCGATACTAATCACGTTGTAAAAGAAAATCTGGAATTCGAATCTTTAGAATAAAATTGTTACTTTTTATTTTCTTAAAAAAAATATTTGTTTTTTTTTAATGCTATTATTGCCTTATATTTTTTTTTATTATTAAAATATAATCAATTCAATTCATTCACACAAGTTATGGTTTTTCATTCTTTTTTTAAGTAAATAATTAAGTGTCATGCCATGGATGGCCATGAATGCGATCGAAAAGAAGTTTTGCTTGTTGTTTTGTAGTTTTTTTATTGGAGTTTAAGGCGGGTGTGGGAAACACACGGCCCGCGGGCTGCATGCGACCCGCTACATTTGGTAGAAAAATGTTTTCAAAAAGAAACTCCTATATATTGTGCCTGTAAGTTGTTTTTTTTTTTAAATACTTAAAAATTTCCAATATAAAAACGACTTATGAAAGCATGAAGATTAAAAGAAAAGATATTTTAATTTGGATGATTGGTTCTCCCCCCCCCTTTCCTCCCCCCACCCCCTCCCGTACATATTACTAAAGCAGAAATTATTTTTGAAAGAAAAAATGTACTCTCTCATCTATAATGTTAACAAAACAAATTTGTTATAATGCGTGGTGCAGGCTTTGTTGTGGTAAGGCAATCAAGTTTTGTTATGGTGGAGCACTCAAGTTTTGTTATGGTGGGGCAATCAAGTTTTGCTATGGTGGGGCAATCAAGTTTTGTTATGGTGGGGCAATCAAGTTTTGCTATGGTGGGGCACTCAAGTTTTGTTATGGTGGGGCAATCAAGTTTTGTTATGGTGGGGCAATCAAGTTTTGCTATGGTGGGGCACTCAAGTTTTGTTATGGTGGGGCAATCAAGTTTTGTTATGGTGGGGCAATCAAGTTTTGTTATGGTGGGGCACTCAATATTTGTTATGGTGGGGCAAAAGTTTTGTTATGGTGGGGCAAAAGTTTTGTTATGGTGGGGCAATCAAGTTTTGTTATGGTGGGGCAACCAAGTTCTGTTATGGTGGAGCAACAAGTTGTGTTTTGGTGGGGCAACCTAGTTCTGTTAACAATATTTCGACACTGCCTAATACCAATTACTATTTGACTGAATACTATAAGAGCCTATAATTTTACTTTTAACATTTTACAATATCTTTAAAAACCCTAAGTCCTTAAGAATCTTAAGGAGGGCTGTGAACGTGTGTCATTATTTTTAGGTCACTTTTTCATGTGTTAAATGTTTAACTACATTATTCTAAACCAGCTGTACCCTGCAAAACCTTTTGCATAGAGTTATATTCCCTTAGTTTTGATCAGTAGGCTAGGTTATTTTTGGTTTCGGACAGATCCAATTTTTTCATGATTTTTTATTACTATTGTTTACGTTTGACGATTGTTGCATTAATTCTTTACTTTCGATTTAACGCAGTACACACACCGGTATTATTTATATAGATGTTTCAAACACACTGATGCCTAAAAAATCAAGACGCTTTAAAATCAGAACGCCTCAAAAACTTGGGATCCAAATATAAATTTTGAGATCATTTTTTTTCTAGAATACGAGCGCGCTTTATTACTTGAATTTTTTATTTATCTCTTGCATTTCAAAAGGAGTTCGTTTTATTTGTTTTCTTTTTTTCATTTCTTGTGCCATTATTTATGTCACATAGAATAGTTTTACTTGAACTGCTGTGAAATCATCTCGTATAAACTTGTCATTTTTTCCAGATGCCAGACATCATTGTTTTTATTCTCGTTTGTTTGGTTGTCGTTTATTTTTTGTTTAAATCTTTTTTTTTTAAATTTCAATTGACAATATTTGCAAATCAAAATTTCACATTTTTTGGCTTAAAAATGAAGAACTTTACTGCAAAAAAAAAAAAAACTAAATGTACGGATGTGTGGTTAGGCGCTCGACTGACGACCTGACGGTTCATGGTTCGAACTTTGGTTAAGGGCAATTTTTATTTCAGGCCGTGGTAAAAGTCCCAGCTATATGGTGTCTTCATTGGCTGTGGAGGGGGGAGGGTCAAAGAAGAGCAACATAAAAACAGAGTCATTAATCTTTTATAGGATCTACGAGATTACATCTCATCCTTACAGAGACTTCACACACAAGCACACACCCACCCACACACATATACATCATTCCATCCTTACAGAGACTTCACACACACACACACACACACACACACACACAGCAATAAACTATTAATTCAACCACCGTGGTTCAAATAAATCCATTTTATATCAACTTTATAGGGGTAAAAAACTGATTCATTCTGAAACTCGAGCAATGAAAAGGAACAAGTGACGTAAATACCAGCTACAACAATCGATAACACCAAAGGGAAAGGGGGAGGGGGGGTCACCTTTCAACTTATGAGATCGTCCTTCACTTTGTTAACCTTGTTGGTGTGACGGTGCACTAGAAACAAAGATCGTCCTTCACTTTGTTAACCTTGTTGTGTGACGGTGCACTAGAAACACAGATCGTCCTTCACTTTGTTAACCTTGTTGGTGTGACGGTGCACTAGAAACAAAGATCGTCCTTCACTTTGTTAACCTTGTTGGTGTGACGGTGCACTAGAAACAAAGATCGTCCTTCACTTTGTTAACCTTGTTGGTGTGACGGTGCACTAGAAACAAAGATCGTCCTTCACTTTGTTAACCTTGTTGGTGTGACGGTGCACTAGAAACAAAGATCGTCCTTCACTTTGTTAACCTTGTTGGTGTGACGGTGCACTAGAAACAAAGATCGTCCTTCACTTTGTCAACCTTGTTGGTGTCGCGGTGCACTAGAAACAAAGATCGTCCTTCACTTTGTTAACCTTGTGGGTGTCACGGTGCACTAGAAACAAAGATCGTCCTTCACTTTGTTAACCTTGTTGGTGTCACGGTGCTCTAGAAACAAAGATCGTCCCTCACTTTGTTAACCTTGTTGGTGTCACGGTGCACTAGAAACAAAGATCGTCCTTAACTTTGTTAATTAACCTTGGTGCCACGTTGGCTTGGAAACGACGTCAGTTAATTAAGCAGAAAGTAGTGCACTAGGCAGTAGACTAATTGTCTACTCTTCCCCCCCCCTCTCTCTTATAACCTGAGTTCCCTCTCAGCCAGGCATGGCTATAATACAGCCCCACGGGCTCAATCCAGCCCGCCAAACTACCCGCGGACAGGCACTGGTATTAGACTGAATTACAGCACATGCCCCGCGGACAGGCGCTGGTATTAGACTGAATTACAGCACATGCCGTTTATTTCCATTAGTTCATCTCAACACTACATAAATCTGCTCTCGGATCGAACGCAATGTGACCCACGACTCTAAGTTTTCCCACCCCTGCACTTCTCGTCTATGGCGCGTGTACAAAAACACACTTTATTAACCAACTCAGATTTCTTTTATGGTTGCGCCAATAACTTTAGCCGCGTACAGCCAATAACTTTAGCCGCGAACAGCCAATATCTTTAGCCCCAAACAGCCAATATCTTTAGCCCCAAACTGCCAATATCTTAAGCCGCAAACAGCCAATATCTTTAGCCGGGAACAGCTAACCTAGTTGGCCTCGGCAATTTTGAAAGAACAGCGGACATCATGTCATTCAAAAACATAAGCTAGCTACTGCTATAAGATTATGTCTGTAGCGCCGAATCTAATCAGTTTAATCATAAAAGTTTATGGTAAAACAAAACATAAAAGCTGCTGCTGCAGCCAGTTCACATGTATTGTTTTGTTTTTGTTGTTATTTTTTTGCGTTACGTCTTCCTGTCTGTAACTAAAATTGTGGACGGTCAGGTTTCCGTGTGACGTTCACGCACTTGCCAGATTTCACTTTGATCTGATTACAACCCATTCTTTTTTTGTTCTGTCATTGGAAATTATGGCTTCCTGGAAATCGTAACACGTTCTGTTTGTTTTTTTTTTGTTTTTTTTATTTAAAATGTGTGTATAAACACACACACACGTTTACACACACACACACACAAACACATGCACTAGCAATCTAACACACGTACATGCACACATAAATGTAGAACATGTGTAGGGAAAGCGAGTTTATTGGTTAGACTGTATGAAAAATATTATCATTAATAAAAATCTAACCCTTTGCGCCCATCTTGATCCCATCTCTAGTGACAGGGTGTGGTGTGCCTAACCCCTCTGCCGGAATTTGCAGGCTGCAAGAGTGCGCTTGAGTGGCACAGATTGAAAGGGTGTTTGTGTACCGACCACAACAGAGACAATAAATGTCTAATGCTTCAGACAGCAAAGAAAGTGATTATTTCCCCTGACGATAAAAATATATTTTAATTTCTTTGGTTTATTCCTACTCTCTTTATTTCATACGTGAAGTACACGTGTTCTTAGTGTTACGTCAGGTCAACAACCCGGATGTTTAAAATTATAAAACGATTCTTGCATCCTGAAACGGATTGTCGTTCTTTAATTGATTTCAGTGCTTCGGGCTATGCTACGAACGTATTAAGGTGTCAAACCGATTTCTGGAACGAATTAACTTCGTAACCTGGGGTACCACTCTAAATATATTGGACAGCTTAGAAGTTTAAAATCGCTTCCGCTGAACTTCATATTATAATATTGTTTAAGATGGTGATCAACTGTGATTGTTTTCTTTTCTTCTGATTTTTTTAAATTAAATTAAAGCGCAAAGGGCAGTAACTGTGTGTGTTAAGGAAATGTAAATTATATAACAGTTACCTCGCTTTGCAAGAGTAATTCCGATTCTTATGTAATTAAAGAGGTTTTCATCAGTTCTTTCGAGCTGCATTGTAGCTGCTGCGCATCCTAATGACGTCATTAAACTTCGTATTGGCTCCGCGGCTGGCTCGGTCATGATGGATATTTAACAATAACAGACGGGGCCGTCAATTCTGTATTTAAGAACCCTTGACAGAGACATGCAAATATTGGGGGGAGCAAAGTACCTGTTGGGCCCTCTAAACATCAGATTCACCAGTAATTAATACTTGAGGTGGCCCCTTTTTTCTGCCGGGGCCTCTAGTGTTCGCCTAATTTTCCTATCTATTAGAATTACTCTGGTGCCAGACTTGCTACTATATTAAGTGTTTTTATAATTTATTATTTCAGGGGACATTAGTTAAATCTCAGAACATGTTTTCCATTTCTCCTTGTTCTCTCCCTTGTTAAATTACCTTTGTCACACACGGAATGTACCATGATGACCCCATCCTAGATATAGAGCGATTTAAATTTGTTCATAATTCAATAATTACTTCCTTTTTTATCGACTGATATCAATTAAAGGCATCAATTGATTCATTCGGTATAACATTTCTATAGAAGACAGAACATTAGCAGTAAGTCCACATCCTTGTCAAGTTTTTATGCGTAATTAAAAAAATTAGAATCTGCTCGTATAGCATCAGCCTAACCAAAGGTGGTAGGTTTCGCCATGGGCGTTGACTCGGCAGGCAGCCAATAATTTAAGGCCATCTCTCTCTCTCTCTCTCTCTCTCTCTCTCTCTCTCTCTCTCTCTCTCTCTCTATCTATCTATCTCATTAATACCTAGAAGGTTTCTTATTTTATTTTACTTATTCCACCCGACCACCACCAAACTCCCACCAACCATACACAACATTTTTTTTTCTACGCCCCCCTGTTTCTTCCTTTGATATGGGCCTTGAACTCATTGTCTGTGAAATGTGGACCATGTTCGTAATCACCTTTTGGAATACGTGTATTTCGACACTTTGATATATATATATATATATATATATATATATATATATATATATATGTATATCTCTGTGTGTGTGTGTGTGTGTGTGTGTGAAATATTTAAAAAGTATTGATTATTATGTTTCAATTAGTAATACATGAGATAAAACAACCCAATGACGGTGATTAATGTTTAAAAGTAATTAAAGAAAAGGTAAATGGGAGTCGGACAAAACTTAACAAAGAGAAACAAGAGACAAATTGTGTCTTACATGTACTACACACTAGGGCTACTTGTGTAGATAGATAGATAGATAGATAGATAGATAGATAGATAGATAGATAGATAGATAGATAGATAGATAGATAGATAGATAGATAGATAGATAGATAGATAGATAGATAGATAGATAGATAGATAGATAGATAGATAGATAGATAGATAGATAGATAGATAGATAGATAGATAGATAGATAGATAGGTAGGTAGGTAGGTAGGTAGGTAGGTAGGTAGGTAGGTAGGTAGGTAGGTAGGTAGGTAGGTAGGTAGGTAGGTAGGTAGGTAGGTAGATAGATAGATAGATAGATAGATAGATAGATAGATAGATAGATAGATAGATAGATAGATAGATAGATAGATAGATAGATAGATAGATAGATAGATAGATAGATAGATAGATAGATAGATAGATAGATAGATAGATAGATAGATAGATAGATAGATAGATAGATAGATAGATAGATAGATAGATAGATAGATAGATAGAAAAACACACTCATGTTTATTAAATATAGTAAAAAAACAAGCAATTTAAGTCTGTGGTGGTGGGTGGGGGGAAGGGTGGGAGGGGGGGGCAGTACAAGAAGAGAAGGTTGTAGGGGCCCTTTTGTTTTTTTTGTTTTTTTTTTTTAATTTGCGTCCACATTTATTTAAAGCAACGAGAGCTTTCTCTTCGTTCCATTTTTACTAGGAGGATGGTGGGGTGGGGGGGTATTATTTTCTTTCAAGTGAGCTGCTAAAATTATTTTAAGTCTATCCTATACATTCCCCTATTACCCCCACTCCACCACCCCACCCCACCCCCCACCCCACGTTCCTATGCCTCTCGCCCTCCCCCCCCCCATCCCACTCTCTCACCTGTACGTTGTGTACCTATGTATTTTCTACTGCGACTTCCACACCACACGCGCGCACACACACACACACACACACACAGTGGTACACAATAACGTGGATTGTATCGCCACTCGCCAGGAATGCGGGTCCTCGTCAGGAGAAAGGAAGTTGACGAACTGATCGCCTCGAACTTCTTTTGGGGACACGTCGCAGTTTTCCGATTAGCTATTGGCCGAACCGCGAACTTGTACTCTTTATAGGCACATTGGGGGGGGGGGGAGGGAGAGAAAGAGGCCCTTTTTGCTGTTATTCGTGTTTTAATAAAATTGATAGAAGGGTCGGGACAAAGAGAAGATGGACGGGATATTTATTTGGGCTGATATACAGTCAATTTGAACGTTATACAATAAACCAGCGTTTTTTTTTTTTGGCGGAACGCACCGGAACGGCGTTCCGGTACCTTTTTTTCCCGTAGATTTACGTATATTAAGTATTTTACTGCCTGGAATGTTTGATTTTAGTACTTTTTCTGATTTTTTAATCTTTTTATCGAATAGTCAATAAAGCATATTCGCATGTGTACAATTTTTAATGCAGGTGTGGGGTGAGACGGGAGGAGGGGGGGACAGTAGGCACACACCATATTACTTATTAGCACCGTTGCCGATGTCTAGGGTGGAGTCATCAATACCATCCCGGGTGGCCATATCCATTCTTGGTTATGCTTCAGGATGGGTGGGGGGTCGGGTGTAGAATGGGTGGTACAAAAACTATCCGAATAGTGGTTACTCATAGATGGGCTGTTAGATGGGTTGATTGATGGTCTGATTGATGGGCTGATTGATGGGCTGTTAGATGGGCTGATTGATGGGCTGACTGATGGGTTAATTCAGAGGTTTTCAACCTTTTTTATGCTGCAGACCCCTCAGGCATTCCAAGATCGGGTAGCGGACCCCCATAGCCCAAGGCGCCCTGGCCTCAACTGTTCGTACCTCAGAATGGGCTAGATTATGTCTTAAGTTTACGGATGCAATCTACTTAAATTCTGCTAAACGGTAGGCCTAGCCTAAGTTACGCGCAAAACATGTAGGCCTCCAAGTCATTTCAACTACCGAAATAGCTATCTATCCAAAAAATGAAACAATCACAGAGTATTAATTCTACTGGTATGTGTGTTACACAGTTTTCTGTTCAGCGGTAACGTTGTGTCTGTTTTGCACTACAAATAAACTTGTGTATTTCATGTTCAATGTCCAGTCTGGACCTGTACTTGGTAACAGTAACAGCAGAGAATGCAGTTTAGCACAAGTACTCCGTAGAAAATGGTAGCAGGACATTGATGGCTATGTCTGAACATCCGGAACATCCTTTCCTACAATGTCTTCGCACATGTCGACTGCTGTCGTATAATTAGCTCTTGTGTGATGTTTTTTGGAACTCGCTATTCATAATGCTCCCAACCAAATACGACGCTCGAAGAGCTTTCTCGTTTACAGTAGTGAAGGCCATCAGTTTGCCTTTATGTTTCAAATTGAGATCTTTCTGCCTTTCAAAGTATTCCTTAGCTTTACTGGCAAATTTCGAATACATTTTGGTCAAATGGCGCCTCAATTTTCCAGGCTTCATCGCATGTTTCGATAATGTTTGCAAACAGGCGACACAAAGAGGTTGGTCAGCATCGGTCCCCACTGCAGTGAAGCCGAATGATATATATTCTGGATTTTACTTGCGCCGTTTTCTTTTTCTTTCGTCTTTGGCTGCTTGATCATCAGAATCTTCCAGGTTCTGATCAGTTTTCCTCTTCACAAATTTATCCATGCTACTAGGCTTGACAAACTTTAGACAAATACTGATAAACTAATGACCAACAACAGTTTAGTCCCTTTGACTCAGATGTCACGGGGAAAAAAATAGAGACAAAGTTTCAGAGTAGAGAGAGTTAGAATATTTCACATTCTGATGACGAAAACTCACATTTTAAAATAAAATCGACTACTATAATAAAACAAATACAAATCTTATGAAATATTTCGAATTGTTTACTAACATTTTAAAAAGTATTTGTCACATAAGCAAATGGCATGACAACAGAAAAGCATTATATGTTCATCGCTAGAATTTCGCACCGTTTCATCGATGCGTATCATGCGTTAGAGAAAATATTCTATTATCGCTTTGGCCTGTTTTTATATTAAAATTTACGAAAAATCTACTTCCAACCAAAAAAAAAATATGTGAATGTCATTTTAAATTAACATGCGAAGTGTATACCAGCAATTTTATATCAATCGAGGCATACAATAACTGTAACCACTGATTAACCAGACTATGAATCAACAATACACACGTTTGCAGAGATCCGGATGTTTTAACAGTGATGTCAGAGCTCAGTTATTAAGAAATATTGACAAGATGACATGACTAAAAAACACAGTGCACAATCACATGTAGTATGCAGTCTAGTTCAGACTTCAGAAGAAAATAAAAGGAAATACCAGCGAAGTTTTCAATTCTGCACATTGTTGTCTGTGCCTGAAACATTGGCATAGCCAGTATTTTTGTTTAGCTAAATGCCAACCAATCAACCAAACCAACCAATACTTTATACAAGAAAAATCAATTCTTTACTTGACTTGCCCACGGACCCCTTTGAAGCTCCTCGCGGACCCCTGGTTGAAAACCTCTGGGTTAATTGATGAGTTGATTGATGGGTTGATTGATGGGCAGTTAGATGGGCTGATTGATGGGCTGATAGATGGGCTGTTAGGTAAACAACTAAATTAACTTAATGCATTGTCTGGTTTTAATTCATTAGTATTTCGAACATTAATAGACAAACTGGTCGAGTCCAATAGGGTCCCCAGAGTCAAAGGGCCCCCTAATCCAGGACTAAAATCAGTTGCCACGTGGTTCTCGACACCAACTTTTTCCGAAGTCCCTATTTATATATAATATATATTAAATATATGCCGAGTAGCCCGTAAAAATACAAACAAACAGCTCTTTACGTATTATTCTAACAATATATTCTTTCGGCTAATAAATTAATTCAGAAATGTCACTTTTTTTTTAATTGCATATGAAAAAATGCATTTGAATTGTGTTTCAATTGATTCTAACACCATTTTTTTTTTAAGTTACAGGTTACTAAAAACAAGCAATGAAGCCTGTTCCATTCTGGACACAGGACGTGTTAGCGCATTTTCGTGTTATGTATCAGTACGTTTGTTAGCTTTCAGTAAATATTTGTAAATTTTTGAAATGTTTATAAATTCAATTGTGTAATGCATATATCTGTAAAAAAAATATTATAAAGACGTTTCTTTATATTTGAAAAAAAATTATTTTCTCTTAAATCTAACTACAAGTGGTTTGTGGTTACTGAAATAGGACTCATAATTGAAAACATTCGAAATTGTAGTCATTTAATCGTCCGAAAACTCCGTCAATTGTTTCATAGCTCTGATACTTTCAATTAAACTCAGAACACAAGCTTACTATTTCATTTGATGAGTTTCTTAATAAATCTTGGTGAAACTACGTGCTGCAGTATTTCGCACCAAATGAATGGGTTATTGAACGTACAAGGTGTAGAATGGGGCTATATATATAATATATAAGCCCCTTAGGAGCCCTGAAGCCCGGCCCTCAGAGGTCCTATCGCGAAATGAACTTTTGATGTACACATGACAGGCCAAGACCTGCTAAATGATATATACATCATGGGTCTAGGACTTATGGTTGCTGAGATATAGGGCGCTCCTTTATTAATATAGCTTATATAGTAAAAAAAACGGTACGTTCTAAGCCCCCTTTTACGGCCCTCAGAGGTCAGATCGCGAAATGGAGAAAAGCCATTTCTTGGCAGGCCAAGACCTACAAAATGATATATAGATCATGGGTCTAGGACTTATGGTTGTTGAGATCTAGGGTGATGACGGACAGACAGACAGACAAAACGGGGACAATAGAGCATTTTTTTTCGAAAATGCTCAAAAAACAAAGAACTAATCAAAAATTAAACCTAATTATTTTCTTTTTTATATTGTAAATTTTAATTTTTTTTTTCAATGATTCAACTTTGAAAATGGCGATTGTCTTTCAATTATCGGCTACCTCGCCATCGCTAACAAAAAAAAAAAGGTGTCAATTCAAACGGAGATGAAAATATAATTCTATTCAAGAGGTCACACATTTGACCTTCGACCTTATACCTACTCCCATACAATTTTTTTTATTAATATTTGCCCCCTTCCGCCCTTTTCTCCGCCCCCCCCCCCCAATCCTTTCCCCTACCTGATTTTTTTTTATTTCGTCAACGCCCCACCTCCGGCCTTCATCGAATACCTACGTCGGAAAGGGGGGCGGGGGGGGGAGGGATTTTTTTTCTTTTATCCCCCCCCAACCATTCTTTCCCCTCCCCCTCCCAAACGCCTCAGCGCTGTCCCCACCTCTTCCACCACGAACATTGTTTGACGAAAAAAAAAAAATGTGTACGTCATCTTTTTTTGACCAAGTTTTACACCAGGTGTGTGTGTGTGTGTGTGCCTACCTGTGTGTGTGTGTGTGTGTGTGGTGTGTGTGTGTGTGTGTGTGTGTGTGTGTGTGGTGTGGACGCGTTGTTCTAACGCTGAGCCTGCGGAGGGAGGAGGTGAGGGGGGAAGAAGCGGTTTATTTTCCAGCGAGTGTAGTAAAATATCGTACAAGTTGGTTGTAATTTTCTAAGCTTCTCTCCCCTTTATTTATTGGGACTTGCACATATAATTACTAATAAAATACACACGCACGCAGCCACAAACACACACACACACACAAGTTGATTTCGGACTGTGGTGTATTTACTTCTGTAAACAGGGGAACGATATCATCACATCCACCGCGTCATTGTGTTAGTATATAGTGTGTGTGTGAGTGTGTAGTGTGTTGGACTCAGGAATGTGTTGACACTAGCAAGCGATCCTATGTTCTTCTATTGTTGTGTTTTTTTTTTTTTACCCTTACATTATTGTGTGTTGCATTCTTGGTTGTTATATATTCTTTAATGTTTTTATTTAACAAGAGAAGAGGCGCCTATGTAGTGTAATATATATATATACACTATAGGATTAGTTTCTTCTACGGCTCAAAGTTTGTGTATCAAACGTAATGAATTTTTTGTGTGTGGTCACTCCACTGATAAATATTCAATAACAGACCACAAAAAGTGAGAGATTAAATTTATTTTTCAAAAGTACGTTCAAGTTTGGATTTTATCCCCTCTGATCACTACTATCTGCCGAAGGTATGTATGATAAGGTATATAGTTAATATTTGCATATAACATATCTTTGTTTACATATAACTTATTTATATTTACATAATAGAACAAATGTATGTTTACATATAACATATTTATGTTTACATATAGCATTTATGTTTACATACATCTTTTATGTTTAAGCCCATGTCTACAAAAAAAAATGTGGACGTACTTGTATTATCTATTTATATTAATGCCCCTGCCCCCCCCTCCTTAGCATAGGGTCTGATATACTTCGGGCATTTCTTACAGATTCTGTGAGATATTGGAAGCCCCCAGACAAAAGTACCTGTCTGGGCTAAGCTATTTAAAATATGTAAAAGCTATTAATACTTCAAGGGGCCCCCATATGTTATGGGGGCATTTGGCGGGGGGGGGGGGGTCGGTTAGTTGATACTAGAAATATAATGATAAAAACCATGATCATTTCGATATCGAACATTGTATGACGGACAACTCTCATCTTCTAAGTCAGTAATAAATAGTACTGGCAGTATCTCAATTAATATATGTATGTATGTATGTATGTATGTATGTATATGTATGTGTATATATATATAGTATTTCTTCAAGGAAATTGTCATCTATGATAATCTTCCTTTATTTACCGTTCACCCTGACCTAATTAGGCTATAACTTTAGTATCGCCCAATCTGGCCTCCCCAGGACCGTTATTAATGGGTTTTTCTGGTTTTTTTTTATATATATAAACGGCTGATTTATACAATCAAACAAGACAAATATAGGCTGTATGACAGTGACCCTCCAACACCGCGACCCACTATAAATATTAATTTCTTTACGCGGCTCACGTGTGTAGAAAAAAACTGTAGTAAAAGCATGAATATAACTAAACAGAGTCAATAGTTTTATTTACAGATATGAACATTTCTATTATATTTTTCAGAATAACAAACTTTTTTTTTTAACATTTAGATAAATATTGATCCATTCATAGATTGTCGATAATTTTATTATAAATATAATTGTTTGTCGTGACCCAGTTAAAATTCGCCCGCGACTCACAATTTAAGAACCAATGGGCTATAATATCTACTAATATCTACTAATATCGACTAAAATCTACTAATAATAATATCTACTAATATCTACTAATATCTAATAATACTAATATCTACTAATATCTACTAATAAATATCTACTAATATCTACTTATTTAGAGACCGTCCACATAATATATCACAGCGAACTTATTAAAACAAAAATTACCCTCATCAATAACAAAGCTCAGACGACCCACACCCTTATAACAAATTAAGACTGTTACAGCCATGGGCAAACTGCGACCCGACCGGACTGTTAAACCCAGTGGTCCCCAACCTCCCGGGCCGCGGACATTAAATAATTTCATTTATAATTACTGTAGTGTAATTTCTCTTGGGATTGTGTGACTTTAACGTACCGGAAATAATCACAATAATCAAATGCCCCCCTCCCCTCTCCCCTCAAATGTTGACCGTCCTTGGTGAGATCAATGTTGGGGGAAACCACTGGTTTAACCCAACCTGCAGCCCGCCACTCATCATGTTATGACGTTTACCTTTAATTTATATACATGTCAACCAGGCCCGTAGCGTGGGGGGGGCAAGGGCCGGGCCCCCCCTGAGTTTTGTCAGCCCCCACCCCCGCTTATTTGTTCTACTTAGTAAAATGTATTACCTGACCCCCCCCCCAATCTGCTATTGCCTGGCCCCTGCTGTAGAATGCATGGCCCCTGCTGTAGAATTTTCACGCTACGGGGGCTGATGTCAACACTACATCCGTCTGCACTGAGCTACGAACCCAATGAGACGACCACCCCCCCCCCCCCACCCTCGACCAGAAAACTTTGCCCACCCCCTAGGCTACTATGTAAACGGACACTTAAATACTTAAGAAAATATTTTTAATTGAATCATACTGTTCTTATAAGTCAATACAGTTCTAATTCATGTCCACAGTTAACTTGAATTGATATAGCAAAAAATGTTTTCATCATCGTTCCTTAGTCCAAGGACCCAGTGGGTCTCGTCTTGTCTAATTTCTCTATACTGCGTCAATCAATTGTCAAGATAATGAATGCTTCAAATTCGATTTCTTACCCCTAGGTCACTAGTTCTCACACTTATAGGATTCGCGAACCACTAAGAAAAGATAAAATATAATGTATAATTATCGACTGAAAGCAACTTAGTCAAATCAGCCCCACGTTCCATTTCAAATCAGCTGGAGAGTCACATTTTGAGAACTACTGCCTAAGAAAAACGGTTCTATTCATATTCAACGTTATTTCACTCTTAGGTTTTAATAAAAAAATCACTATAAAAAATAACCACCGCTATCTACATTGTAAATAAAATTATCCTCATGTGACAATTTGTATTTATGCAATAATGTAGGGAAAACTCTTTTTATGAAAGTGGATGTCCTTTTGTAAGTTTTTCTTACGAATGACGTCTAGTAATAATATAGAATATTAAAGAGATTTATTAATTTTGTGATTAATAAACAGTTTAAACCACCTATCGTTTTCTAGACTTTGAAAATGTAAACAAAAAAAAAAAGGTCTATTTTCAACTGTATAAAATAAATTATATTTAGAAAAAAACATCAATAGGCTATATGTGGTTTGGTTGTATTCCTATTACTGATATAAATTTGAATCGTTTGCTCCACATCCTTGAAATAAACAATTTATTTTTGGCTGCTTTCAGTATCGGTATCAGTTTGCACACATAGGAGTAGCGCTAATGTGGGACACGAACAGATTTTATTTTTCTTTCTGATGTTTGTTTATTGTTTTTTTTTTCGATGAATGAGACAAACAGACAGATATCATCTGTCAGATATATATATATATATATATATATATATATATATATATATATATATATATATATATATATGGAAACAGCTGACTGTAGACTGGTGTCTGTAAGTTATCAACATACGATAAAAAGTTGAACCTGATTCAACTGTCAAAGGTACAGTAATAAATAATGATGATAAACTACCCATCTGTCACGTAGAATACTACTCATCTGTCAGGCAGAATAACAAATGTGACATAACCGTTATCAATCGGTGACTCATATTTTTTTTTTATTTTCCAACAGCTGCAAGTTTTATCTTTGTTTATTTTTTTTTAATCAAAACTTCTTCTCTTGACTTAAGGAGAGATATGGTCGTTTTTAAGCTCGTTCTAGACCTGGTCTTAGATTGTAAAGTGGGGGGGCGGGATATGTGTGTGTGTGTGTGTGTGTGTAAGACTCGAATTGGATAACTTAGTTCATATTTTAATACATTTGTTTTACATATGATTGACATTTGTTAAACATTTACATTTGTCTGACTTTAAACTCTTTATTTTAATTTAATTTAGTACTTGTGATTATTCCAAATAAAACAACAAATATTTTTTTTTAAATACTTTAACCTGCATTAGCTAGAAGACGAATGAAATAAATAATATCGAAAATTTGGGAAATTACATTTCATTGTTTTTATTTATGGGGGGAAAAAATGGCTTTGTTGTCTGTCTGTCTGTCTGTCTGTTCCCTTAGAGGAACGTCAAGATCCAGATAACCATATAGAAGTGAAATTTGTTACACATACACATAATTACATGAGGAAGGTTATAGGACAGGCTCTTGTTTCATCTCGATGTGTAGTTTAATTGTAATTAATTTTTTTTTATTTTAGTATTTTACTATATTAAGGTAATCTCGATTTATGCCATAAATAAAATTCCTCTGTGATGTCATTTCCGAATAGAACTTGTGCGCATAACCCATTAAAATTGAGATTATGTTTGTGTGAGCCCGCCAGCACAGTCGGTTACCATCGCTTGGCTGTGATTCAAATTTGCCATTCGACTATGTGTGGGTTCAAATCCTGACAGTGAATTTTTTTTTTTTTTTCTTTCAATTTTTTCTTTCAGGAATAATCTCTATACTTATAAGACGCATTTGTTGTCTGTCTGTCTGTCTGTTCCTAGAGAGAGAGAGGGAGGGGAAGGAGAGAGAGAGATAAAGAGACTGAGGGGGCATGGGGGAGAGAGAGGAAAGGAGGGTAAGAGGGAGGGAGGGGGAGACAGGGGAGGGAGGGGGATGGAAAGGAGGGGGGAAGAAGGGAGGGGGAGGGAGGGAGATGAGGGAGGGAGGGAGAGAGAAAGGGAGGGAAGGAAAGAGAAAGGAACGAAGGGAGAGAGGGGGTAGGGAGGGAGAGAGGGTGGGAGAGAGGAGGGAGAGATAAAGAGTGAGGGGGCAGGGAGAGAGAGAGGGATGGGGGAGGGAGGGAGGAGAGGGAGAGAGAGGGGGAGGGGAGGGAGGGAGAGAGGGGGGAGGGGGGGGAGGGAGAGAGATGAAGGGAAGGAGAGAGGGAGAGAGAGGGAAGGGAGGAATGTGAGGGAAGAGATAAAGAAAGAGAGGGGGGCAGGGGAGGGAGAGAGAGGGAAGGAGGAAGGGGGAGAGGGAGGGAGGGGGGGGGATGGACAGGGGGGTAGAGAAGGAGGAGTGAGAGAGGGAGAGAGGGAGATGGGAGAGGGAGGGAGGGAGGAGGTAGGTAGAGAGGGGAGAGATGGGAGAGGGAGGGGGGGAGAAAGGGGAGGGGGAGGGAGGGGAGAGAGAGGGTGTAAAAGAGGGAGAGGGAGGGGGAGGGAGAGAGGGAGGAGAGAGAGGGAGAAAACAAAAGGTAAACAGAAAGACGACGAACTTTAAACCCGGGCAAAAGCCGGGTACTTGCAATTAATATATATATATATACAGTGGGCAACTAGATGTAAACGATTAGGGGGAGTGGGGGGGTAAAAATCACTTGTATTAAATATCATGAGTTACAACTTACTTACATTACAGGCATTCGTACGTAAACCAAATGAATATATTCTTTGTAGTAATGTCCAAAAGGTCCAAAAATATTTATTAAGATTATAAAATATTTTATTTCAGTGTGGACACATGTACTCAGTATCGACTTTATTCTAATCTTTAATTTTTGTTTATTTTGGGGGGCGGGGGGGGGCGCAAATGCTATAATGTTCTGACATAGAAGACAATGTATTGCATATGTAGTTAACATGCATTCTCCATTTATTTAATATTTTATTTAAAAAACTTGAAATAAACAAAAAAAATGCTTTATCAAGCTTGGCCCATTGTCTTCGTGCTTGTAATATTAACGTAATAAATATCTCCGAATTTAGGTTACTGTGGGCCTTCCCAGAGACCAAAATATTCGTACATACATATTTAAATACGGTACTTTCCCTAGAGGCGTACCCTAGGGTGGGGGAGTGGGGGTTTTCGAAAGTCCCCCCGGGCCCAAATTCGAAAGTCCTCCCCGGGCCCAAACTTGAGGATGGCACCCAGACATGTTTTTTTACATTCAATATTAAGTACATTATATCATGTCATGGTATCGAATGTCAAAATGCAGGGGCACCCAAAGAGGCCAAGCCCCACCCCCGAGCCCCCATATCCCTAGGTTCTGCACTGCTGTTTCCAGAACATGCACAGAGGTCCGATTTTTTAAGGCCTAAGTATACGGCCTTTAGAGCCGAATGTTTTATTGCGGCCCTGCTGTTAACTTTATTCAGCCCTGCTTGCAGGTTAACTCTTCTAACGATACAATGTTAACAAGAGCCACCCCTCCTCTATTAGACGGCAGTAGGACCATGTGCACTCACACAGTAAGGGGCCTGTTAATTCTTTATCTAGCACAGTGGTTCTCAAAGTGTGGTTTGCTACCCACTGGTGGATCGCGGACGAATTTCAGGTCGGGTCGCGACGAATAGTCCCCCTAGAATATAAGTACTGCTGGCTCTGTTTCTGTAGCACCCTACCCCCCACCAAAGACGATCCTGCATCGACCATAGAGACCCCACCGTGGGATGTCATTCACACACACACACACACACACACGATAATCGAGGCGCCTAGGCCCTAGACGCGGAGACGCACTTTCCAATTTTCTACCACGGCCTTACACTGGATTATCGCCACAGTCCAAGCCTTGGAAATGGGGGGTGCGGCGGGTGATGGGGGGGATATAACTGGTGCCTCCTGGATTAGATCTGATTAGAGTTGTTTAAGGCCTCAGTCACCAACACAGATTTAGATTAAGAAAAAAAAATAGTAAAACCCCAGCTTATTACATTTTTTTTTAATTATTTTTAAATATTAACCGAAACAAAAAAAAAAAGAGACCAACTGTGCGAATGATGTGATTCATGCCACACAGAATGTTAATAGTTTCCTGCTCCGTGTCACACACTACGTTGCCGACACCCCCCCCCCACCCTTCCCCTTTACACACACACACATATACACCAGTTTCAATGTTAGACCTCCTCTTACAGGCTAATTAAGACATTGTCGAAATTAATTGATTCTTGTTGTTCAACCTGGATTGACCAGGTGCACAGCTTACGTTAAAGGAAGTTGACATTTTTGTTTGTTTCTGGCCTCAGGGGGGCGGGGGGGGGTATGTATTAGTTTTAAAAAAAAATTTAATATGTTAATCCTTCAACTTTTTTTTTTTTTAGGATTTTTTTTTAAAGTGATACCTATAGCTTGAGGAAACTACTGAGGAAATAATGGCGCAATTTTTTTTTTGGTTTTATTAACCTGTAACAATTAATGAGTGATTCAAAACAAAACAAAAAATACATTATGCATGAAATTATTAAATTAGAATATTTTAGAAATAATCTGGGTTTTTTTTTCAATGGAGGGGTGGGGCGGATGGCCGAGTGGTGTAGATACTCGACTGTCGACCTGAGAGTCCTGGGTTCGATCCTCGGTGAGAACCATGGAATTTTTCCAGGTGTTATTTGGTGCAAAGTCGTCCCACAAGTCCACCCAGCTTTAAATGGGTACCTGACTTTAAGTTGGGGAAGTAAAGGCGGCTGGGCGTTGTGCTAACCACACAATACATACATATGTCGAGTTTATAGAAACAGAAGAATTCTACACTTCCTCTGCCCCGATGACCCAGTAGGGCTAAGGGAACTGCACTAGAAGATTAGCCAAAGAAACATGATTAAGGGGAACTGTATCAGAAGATTAGCCAGAGAAACATGATTAAGGGGAACTGTACTAGAAGATTAGCCAGAGAAACAGGATAAAGGGGAATTGTACTAGAAGATTAGCCAGAGAAACATGATTAAGGGGAACTGTACTAGAAGATTAGCCAGAGAAACATGATTAAGGGGAACTGTACTAGAAGATTAGCCTGAGAAACAAAGTATAGCAAAGGAAAAACAATCAATAAGTTACATTTAAATAAATCAACTTTCTCCATCGTTTTTTTTTTTTTTGTGTGAATTGCCTGCACCCCCCCCCCCTTAATTTCCCCACCTGATTGATTCTTCATATATTTTCATATAAATATTTAGAAAATATATAATTATATCAGAATACAACCAAAGTAATCCATTATTTTGTAAAGATTATTTACTTGATTCGTACTATTATATGGTTATTTCGTATAAACGGCAGGAAAGCAGTTTTAATTATGGTCCGAATGGTTGCAGTATAATTAAACAATAATGTTTATACCTCATCAGGCCCGTAGCGTGCGGGCGAGGCCCTGCGTTTTGTCTGCCCCCCCCCTGCTTATTTATTATACTTAGTAAAATGTATTACCTGGCCACCCCCCCACCCCTGCTAATGCTAGGCCCATGCTGTAGAATGCCTGAACCCTCCTGTAAAATATTCACGCTACGGGGCTGTACCTCATCAAGTTCATAGAAAAAAAGATACATGGGCCTAAGTCCCTTTTATTTAATTTAATGGCATTGTTATCTAAATATACAACTTTGTATCAATAAAAGTGACATTCTTGAATTGTTAACTTCTTTTCTTCTTCTTCATTTGGCTCTACAGCCCATTTAGGGCCATGGCCTGCTATACTATCTTCTCCAGTATTCCCGATGCATGGTCTTCTTCCTCCACTCCAGGCCCGTAGCCAGGTCAAAGTAAGCAGGGGGGGCACCAATACCCTCTCTTTCTTCTTTTTTTAAGCGGGGGGGGGGCACTCCACACCTAACGGAGGGCACGGCCCCACAGTGCCCCCCCTTGGCTACGGGGCTGCTCCACTCTCTCACACCTATGGTTTTAAGGTTTTTCTCCACCTCCTCCATCTGCTTCTTGGTCTGCCCTTAGGCCTTTTCTCATTGGGTGTTGCCTTTACTATAATGTTCCATTGTACTTCACCCTTTTTTTTTTTCGCGGTTTATTGGCTTCACGATAAACGAATTTCCGCGATCTACGATTATTTTCGTAGCTATTAGTGTAGGTCATAGAACAAACAACCTACGATTTTCTTTAAAAAAAAGGTTTTCTAACATACAAAGAAAATTAGTACACTGTTATTAAATATTTAATTTGCTGTGAATTATTTGACGCGTGTTGTAAAAAAAATCGCGGTTTCGTGATTTTTTTGAGAATTATTAAAAAAAAAATATTGTTTTTTTTCTTTATCCATAGACATTCCATGTTTTTTAATTACTTAAATACAAAAAAATAATGCATAAAATATTTAATTGACGTGAATGTTGATATTTCTTTTCAAATTTTACTTATCTGTCGGGTTTATGGCGGGATTATTGGTCACATTTTTCTAGGTAAGTGATTTTTTTTGCGAATGCCCCCCCCCCCCCCCCCCCGCTTTAAGACGGCCCAACTTATACTCAGCACATTTCAACCTGACGACACTCTCCGTTGTCTATTCGGTTATAACCACATTGGCTGTAAAAAAAAAATAAATACCGCACAAACACTTTATCCTTCTCACCCCATTTCTATTTTTCGTCACAAAAACCGTTTGTCCGGAATGGATGAAAAAAAAATCCTAAGGGATTTAATAAATCGGGTGGGGGGTTGTGAGGATGAAGTGAAATCAGCTGCGACTTTAGCAGACATCTGCTAGGTGTCGTAGCTTAATTGTATCCTGCTGCTTGTGGTAAGCCATTTTTCTTAAATTCTGTCTTATTTTCTCTAAGACACTTGTCAATTCCTCAGTTATGCTTGTCTAATCTTTTTCAGCACACAAACAAAAAAAAAACAGTGTCTATTTGCACTACGTCCGCACCACGTATTTAATTTACCAGTGACGGTTAGGACCTGATAGACTCCCTATTTATTTAATTGAGGTTTGTAAACTTGTAAAAGAAACAACAACCAAGGTCTTTGCTTATCGCAGTTTATTTTGTGTCAAGTACTTGTGAGGTAGTAGTACTTCATTCCTGTTGACTTGATTTCTCTCGGTTGCATTGTTGCCAGGTTTTCGGCCGTTTATCAGTTGGCTGATTGGTGGTGTTTTAGCTGCTGTTAACTTCTAACGTTAATAGTTTTAAAAAAAATGTTTTAATTTCATCTCAATAAAATCCCCCCCCTCCCACCGGGTCACCAGTCTGGCCGACACAGGGATAAAAGAAACCCCAGTTGACAAAGATTGCTAATGGGGGTAGGGGGGATTTTACAGTAACCCAGACGTCACCTTATTTATTTACTTATTATTTTCCAAACATCATTTTTTTCATTATTATTACTTTATAAAAAATTGCCTTTATTTTATATCGCAAAAACAATAACATTTGGCTATCTATATCCCTTATTAATGTTAATTTAGATAATAGATAAATGGCTATAACGAATAATAAATTATGGGATTTTTTTTTTTTGAGGGTGGGGTCTATTTTTACTAAGTTTGCAGCTTTTTTGCTGATTAGATTAAAATTTTTTGAAGGATTTGGTTTTAAACATCTGGCTAACACTGATCGGTTGGTCGCGCAGATTAAAAGGGAGCAATGTAGAGGCCAGTGTTGGTGTGTGTGTGTGGGGGTGTCTCTGTTCAAATAAAATAGTCTTGTGCCACGACTTGAAAGATAACGTATATGCGTCAGTGGTGGCATGCGGGCGATAGAAGTGGCTTAACCCTTGTACATCGAACCCTGACAATCAACCACCAGTCTCGCTTTGTCTGTATCTTTACTGAGGTCGGTCGGTCGATGGTTGAAGTGTACGGTTATGATGGGTATGGATGCGAATCTCTTTGACCAGCGTGGTCATATTTTCCTAGTCTTTAGTGCAGAACGGGCATGGTCAAAAACGGACCAGCGTTAATCACTTTAATCCCTCTTTTTCATTGAGGCCGGTCACATATTATATAACGCCGTAGGGGGGTGGCAAATTTGTTATTTTTTTTGTTATATTGGGGGAGATTTTTGTGTTAAATAATGTTATATGGAGGGGGGGGGGGAATGGTAAAAAATGGACATTTTTGTGTTACGTAATATGTGAACGGTCCTTTATGGTGTTTCGTCACTGACAGTGTTATGGTATGGATTATGTATGGTGTTCTGCTTTATTGTCGCTTGCAGTATTATCGTATGTATTAATTAATTATGGTGTTTTGCCATTTGGGCTCGTCCATCAATTACGTCAACAAAATGGAGGAGGGGGGGTGGGTATGAGAAAATTTGTCAGTTTTTGACTTTGGGGGGGGGGGAAATTTTAAACGTCATCAATGTCATATTTAGATAATTAAGTCCCCGAGTTGAGAACATACAAACAAATAATTGTTGTTGTTTTTTAATACGCCGCCACACCACCAGCATTGTGTTCCAGAGGTGTGCGGATCTTGAAATTTAGCGTCCGCGTCCGTCCGCGGATTTCTATCAATGATCCGCGTCCGCGTCCGCAGAATCTTACAACATTGGTCTGCGGACCAGTCCGCGCGTCCGCATAGCTGAAATTTAGCTGTTTAAATGACTTGAAATTTTTTATGGTAACGCTAAAGAAGATCCGCGTCAGTCCGCGAGTCCGCAACTTAACCATACAAAGCGTCCACTGTCAGTCCGCGGATTCGGAAAAGTCTGCGGATCTGCGTCCGAAAGCGGACGCGTCCGCTGTCCGCTCATCTCTGTTGTGTACCTCATGTATGTATGAGTATGTTGGTATGTTGGTGAAGATTATTGTCAATAATCGTCAGCAAGTCACTGCATAGAATGGACATATCTAATATCCCTACAGCTTTGATGCTTGGAAGTTTATTATTAGTGGCCATTCCGAGAAAGCAAAACGCTGTCAAGAATAGAATCGCGGCAATGACTACATACAATGATGAATTATGGATGTTCCAGACCTAATCTTAGAGAAGAAAGGCGTGTGAAATATGGATGTTCCAGACCTAATCTTAGAGAAGAAAGGTGTGTGAAATATGGATGTTCCAGACCTAATCTTAGAGAAGAAAGGTGTGTGAAATATGGATGTTCCAGACCTAATCTTAGAGAAGAGAGAAAGATGTGTGAAATTTGGATGTTCCAGACCTAATCTTAGAGAAGAGAGAAAGGTGTGTGAATTATGGATGTTCCAGACCTAATCTTAGAGAAGAGAGAAAGGTGTGTGAAATATGGATGTTCCAGACCTAATCTTAGAGAAGAGAGAAAGGTGTGTGAAATATGGATGTCCCATTCTTTTTTTTAATAAAAAGTGCATATCTGTAAAGCTGAATACATTCTAGAATGTGTCATTTTAAAAGCAATAGAAATATTTAGCTAGGTGTATAGCCCCTATATGGGATGCAGAGCCAAAGGAAGAAGTATAGTAATACCCCCCCACCCCCATCTTTTTCCCTATTTCGTTTCTCTATTTTTCTCATTGAATTTTTATTTATTAAGCACGTTGTTTAATAATTATATTATTTGTTAGCAAAGTGGTTGAGAAGTAAATGATTTCTTAAAAGGTCAGGCTTATATTGAATCATATGTATTCACTTTGTGTGTGTGTGTGGGTGTGTGCATACCAAAATACCAAGAACGAGAACTGCCATCGAGTGGCGTGTCTTTTATACACAGTTCAGTCCCATTTTATTCTTCCATTTTTTTTAAGCTACGGTGTAATTATAGTGGCAGGCACAATATCTGCATAGGTACTTCATGAGCTTAGTTTGTTTAAAAAAATATATTTCTTATTATTGGCTGTCAACACACTGGAGCTAACCCAATGTTCACACGGCGCATTCAATGCCGCGTTTCATGACATCACGCAAAGTGTTGTTTTTTTTTTTAAATGGGTGTACCTGGAACTTATCTCTGACGAGATTTAGCGAGTATTTGTTTAACGAGTGTCAGCGATAGAACAATGCCCGATAGAACAATTGTTCCATAGTGACAGATTGGCATGACCGTGTAGCTTGGGTGTGCAGTTAAGAATGCGGACGTTTATGTTACAATCACAACATGGCTTTCTGTTTGCGTCCCGTTAGTTATCGAAAGAGGGTAAACTCGTACATGTGAATTTAAGTTGCGTAGATATAGGGGCGTCGATAAGAACTAATAGGGCTCTCTTTTTAAACAATTAACAATCCCTGTCGAGGATCCCTAAAGTCTCACCCCCCCCCTTCGCGCCTGGGCTGCTACTCTTGGGTCCCTGAGGGCTCCACCATCTTCTCATATCCACCAACGGCGCCCTCCCTTGAGGGCAAGATCCCCCCTGACATTCGTTGGGTTGGCGCCCTGACTGCGCCCCACATTACTACGCCAGTGTAGTACAGTTAGCATTGCAGCATTGCCACGAGAAGACTAGGTATTGAGTTCATTGGTCTAGGTGCCAGGGACGGGTTCAGACCTCAAGCGACTCAATGAACCAGGAACTCACCGGAACACCCAAAAGGGCCTTTATTGTGGATAAGTAATCTGAGCAATCGCCTAGGGCAGTGGTCGGAAAACTTATCAGCCAAAGAGCCAAATATGAACATTACAACAATTAAAAAAAATAATTGGGAGCCAAATCTGCTTGTTTAGGAAACTTTTATTACACTAAATAAGTAGTACACTTAATAAGTTGTATACTAAATAAAACTAAATGCCAGAGCCGCACTTAAGGAGCCAAAAGAGCCGCACTTTGCCGACCACTGGCCTAGGGGGCCCCACTGCCAAAGGGCTCTGAATGACACCACCCATCACCACCACAACAATTATTGCCATCACTCGGTTACGCACCTGCGGCTTAGAATATCCTATCCCCTCCCCGAAATGTATCCAGGGCCGCTTTATCATATAGGCACAGTAGGCACTGTGCCTAGGGCCTACGATTTTTTCAAGGGCCTACGAAAGCCAGAATGGCAAAAAAGTGCGGTGCATTTTTGAAAAATATTTAAAAAATGACTTTGAAAGTGCCTAGGACCTACGATGACCTTAAAACGGCCCTGGATGTATCGTGTGTGTTTGCTCACGCTGTGTTACGGTCACAATTTTTTCAGATCTGACATTTATCTAGATATGTGAATACCATATAGCAGTTGTTTTTTTTTTATCTCCCAGCTCAGTTTTGGACTAAACTCCTTGACTTAATATAGACACAACACAAACTATAGACACAACAAAGACTATAGACACAACACAAACTATAGACACAACACAGACTATAGACACAACACAGACTATAGACACAACACAAACTATAGACACAACACAAACTATATACACAACCAATGTTCCCTCTAAGCTGAGCGCGTGAGCGATCGCTCACACGAATTCAGAGCGGCGCTCATACTACACTACGATCGCTCAATCCAACGGACGACATCGCTTAAATCGCTCACAAATTTTGGCGTCAAACAAAATGTCGCTCAGAGACAAAATTTTTTGCTCACTTCATACCACATCTTAGAAGGAACATTGTACACAACACAGACTATATACACAACACAAACTATAGACACAACACAGACTATAGACACAACACAAACTATAGACAATATGTAAAAACACGACTGATGACTAACCTAGAGCGCTATCATCATCTTCATACTAATTATTAAACAATCTGAAAGTTTACTCCATGATTAGAGAAACTGTTTTTGCTCTTAAATTATATTTTACCTGTACTAAATGAAATTATTTGTAAGATAGTATTATATTATTGATATGTACATTCAGAATTTTATGTTTATGTTAAAATAAGTACATTTCTAGTAGTAGTACAGGCATTTAATCCTATTCAAACGGTGTCAAGTTTTCTTATCTTCATCATTTATAAACCTGTTTTTTATATATTTACATGTACTGTTCTTATCTTCATCATTTATAAACCTGTTTTTATATATTGACTATTCTTATCTTCATCATTTATAAACCTGTTTTTATATATTGACTGTTCTTATCTTCATCCTTTATAAACCTGTTTTTATATACTGACTGTTCTTATCTTCATCCTTTATAAACCTGTTTTTATATACTGACTGTTCTTATCTTCATCATTTATAAACCTGTTTTATTTATTCACATGTACTGTTCTTATCTTCATCATTTATAAACCTGTTTTTATATATTTACATGTACTGTTCTTATCTTCATCATTTATAAACCTGTTTTATATATTCACATGTACTGTTCTTATCTTCATCATTTATAAACCTGTTTTTATATATTTACATGTACTGTTCTATCTTCATCATTTATAAACCTGTATATATATACTGACTGTTCTTATCTTCATCATTTATAAACCTGTTTTTATATACTGACTGTTCTTATCTTCATCATTTATAAACCTGTATATATATATATACTGACTGTTCTTATCTTCATCCTTTATAAACCTGTTTTTATATACTGACTGTTCTTATCTTCATCATTTATAAACCTGTTTTTATATATTGACCACATTATAAGGTCTCATCCCTTCAATTATTTATTTTATCTGCGCATGACTGTCAATTCCGCCAGTCTATTTGCCCCACCCCCACATCCCACCGGTGCTGTAATAAACTGTACACAATCTGACATTTTATTTTCCTCTCCACGTCTTTAATTTTTTTTTCTAAACCTAACTCTTCCCCTCCACCATTCAGACTAAGACATTAAGCCTCCCCCGGGCCTCCCACACGCAAGAGAAGATGTCACACCTGTCACACACCTGTCAAACTTTGATGTATTCACCTCGTGACAGTTCGTTGTCGAATATATGCAATGTTTTTTTTTTATTATTCATATTCCCGTCATACACCACACACTGGCAATCCCTCCGCCCCGCCCATCTTTCCCATCCCACGGGCTCGCAAATATCTCTTCGATATTGTTTGTTTTTTTCAAGTTATTATAAAGAAATCTTTTGGTGCAAAGTGAAAGGGTAGGGGTGGAGGGAGTTTGGATAGGGACGTAATTTATTTCCAGATGACTATTTCAGACAGGTAGAAGTCATGAGTGCAACCTGTTTTTGGTGGTGTGGGGGGGGGGTAAGGGGTGAAATTAACTACTATCTGCAGTCATCGGGCTGAATTAACGGGACGTGGTTTGATACCTGGTAGAAAATTAGGTCAAGGGCACATGACAAAAAAAAATATCTAAAAAAAAAAGTGACTTTAGTTTTGATGTTTTCAACTTCACCAAAGGCCCAGATGGTGGGATGTCTGGTTGTTCATCACAGAGGACTGGACATTTGTCAACCCCTACACATCGCTCGTCAAATGATTCAAACTATAAACGCTCGTTGGTCGCCAGTAATGAGATGTTAAACCTTTAAACTCGTGTGGTGTGTCCGTGGCAATAGCAACCCTTGGTCAAGGTTTAGGAGATATATAGTCAAGTTATGGCAAAAAATGGATGTCCTGACAGAAGAGGATGTTGGGGGGGGGGAGACTCTTAATAATGGTGGGGGGGGGGGTTGACAAAAGCCTAATTTTATTTGTTTTCTCGCTGTATCATTGACTCTTTCGTACCTGTCCAATCATTGTTGGGGACGGGAGGGGGTTGATAGTAATGGAAAATGGTGTCGTAAAATCACTTGACTAACTGGGATTTTTATTTTTCTTTCAATATTCCAACTGTTTTACAAACCCTATTCCAACTGTTTTACAAACCCTATTCCAACTGTTTTACAAACCCTATTCAAACTGTTTTACAAACCCTATTCCAACTGTTTTACAAACCCTATTTCAACTGTTTTACAAAACCTTGAGTGTAGCCTTTATTGGGAGCTTCAAAAGCCACCAGCTTCTTCCTTGAAGAATGTTTATTGAATGCCGTAAACGATAATAGATTTTTGATATCAAAGAGTATGTCGTCAACTATCTTAGAATATCGTCACCCATCATAAAATGTTGTCAACTATCTTAGAATATTGTCAATCATCAAAAAAGTGTCGTCAACTATTATAGAAGTCTACTATCTTAGATTATAAAATGTCGTCAACTATCATAGAAGTCAACTATCTTAGTCGTCAACTATCATAGAAGTAAACTATCTTAGAATATCGTCAACCATCATTGAATGTCGTCAATTATTATTGAATACACTATTTTAATTATATCGAGTCCAATAATTATTATTATCTTGTAGAACCCTGAGCCTTATTACTTTTACTAATGTTCGTAATAGGAAAAATAACAGACAGACATTATAATGACACAATAAAATACGGAAATACAAAAACGAATGTAAGTGCGCACCGTCTTATACTTTTGCACACTTTAGAGTAACTTATACAAATTTGACAAAACAATAGCAAGATACATTACTTTATCAATAAAGTAAAAATTAGAAAAATATTTAAATAAAAAGCTTTCATGCACAAAGAATCAAACATTCATTCCTTCAATCATACAAATATTTTAAAAAATGTATTGATTAAATAAAAGCGTGTGTGCCAATTAATATATCCTGTAATTTGTATTTTAAAAATTTCAAAATGCACTAAATATGTCAGCTCTATGCCGTACAAATGTTCATTAATAAATCTAAACAAAATTATTTTTTTAACTTTTGATTATATTTCAATAAAATGTTCTATTTTTTTTTAAACGAAAGGAGTGCATACATTTGTGGGTATCTTGAAACACAAGTTTATAGTACATGTTCTAGTAAAGACTTAATACTGTGAGTAGGAGTAAGAATGTTAAACGAGATAGAAATCACTTCACAGAACACACATTTAAAAAGTCAGTCGCTTGGGACCCATTTTGTCGACTTCCTGAAATGTCAAAGTAACTCAGCTAATTGACTATTTTTACTATTCAATGGGTAGTAGTTTTTGTTCTGTTTTGTTTTCTAAACCCCCCTTTTTATGTCTTCGTCCTCAACTTTCTTTTCAACTGCTGACATTCAACTAAAAACAGAAACAGTCATCAATACATTAGAGAAAGAGAGAAAAACATTCAATACCAAACAGGTGTGTAATGGAATACGTGTTTTTTTTTAGAGAATGTGTGTGTGTGTGTGTGTGTGTGTTTGTTAATGTTTGTATAGGAATGCGGTAAATTTATTGGCCCATTGAGTTTAAGTTCCATTTGTTACAGAAATACGAGGGGGAAAGAAAACATCCAGTGTTCGGGGCTGGGAGTGGGGGGGGGGGGAGAGTTAGGTGTAGCCATGGGGGAGAACGAATCCAAAACAATCGCCGATGTTCAGTCAAAAGGCACTTTAAGAAGTTTGAACCGGATTTACGAGGTTTCCGCCCATGGAATGGCACAATTCTTCACAAAAGAAAAAATAATAATCAACAAATCGAAGTCTTTGCATCGCTACAGGGAGTGAAAGAATCAAGACTAAGTGTCACATACACTGCTGTTTGAAAAAAAATGTTGGGCACTTCAGTCGTCATCATTCTAGGGCGGAATTTCAATAAGTTTTAAAATACCTGCAGGACCGAGGTTAATGTCGTCTGCATAAACAAAGTTGTTTGGAATAAAAGCAATTTTCCCAGCGTACAATAAAATAGTCTAAATTAATTTAAAATCTCGATTAAAGTGAACTAGAACAATAGTGGCCAAATATGGATCTTAAATTTATTTCAACCAGTGGTTAGAAATTAATGTTAGCATTAGAAGTGCATTATAGTGAAGATACATTAGAAGTATATTATAGTAAAGATACATTGGAAGTATATTATAGTGAAGATACATTAGAAGTATATTATAGTGAAGATACATTAGAAGTATATTATAGTGAAGATACATTAGAAGTATATTATATTGAAGATATATTAGAAGTATACTATAGTGAAGGAGTGTGTGTGTGGGGGGGGAAGAAAGTGCTAAAATGTGTATTTGTTGGTGTAATTAATTAACTAACATTAGAAGTATATTATAGTGAAGATATATTAGAAGTATATTATAGTGAAGATATATTAGAAGTATACTATAGTGAAGATACATTAGAAGTATATTATAGTGAAGATATATTAGTAGTATATTATAGTGAAGATATACTAGAAGTATACTATAGTGAAGATACATTAGAAGTATATTATAGTGAAGATATATTAGAAGTATACTATAGTGAAGATACATTAGAAGTATACTATAGTGAAGATACATTAGAAGTATATTATAGTAAAATACATTAGAAGTATATTATAGTAAAGATACATTAGAAGTATATTATAGTGAAGATATATTACAACCAAATTTTGTCAAGGCATGTGCTTGAAACGCTCACATTAGAAACTTCCTTACAGAAACACAAACGAGGATAACCCTCCAGTACCAACTCCAGTACCAACCTGGTGCTATCAGTGTCCCGTGGGTGCATCTGAATTTTGCACAGAACAACCAAATATCTTTTCAAGTTTCTGTCTAGCCTCTGCTCCATTAACATCTACATTTTTTAGCATGAGAATCCTGGGTTCGATTTTCGGCGAGAACCATTGGAATTCTTCCAGGTGTTTTTTTTTTCCAATTCGTCCCACAAGTCCACCCAGCTTTACATGGGTACCTGACTATAAGTTGGGGAAGTAAAGGCGGCAGGACATTGTGCTAACAACACAATCCCTACATATGCCGAGGGTTATAGAAACAGGTGAATTCTACACTTTATCTGCCCCGGTGGCCCGTTAAGGGTAATGGGAACTTAACATTTTTTTTATTAACATTCTAAATTAGAAATTGTTCTTTTAAATTATTGTACTGCAGCTGCCTAAATTGTATATTTGTTCTTCTGTTTTAATTTTTTTACTTCTGGCACTAAAGATTTTTAAAAAAATTAGAAGACTTATGTTATAGCTACTGTTGTACTAGTTCCTTATTCTGTTAATACATGCACGCGTCTAACCAAGCTGAAATCTTGTGTATGTCTTTATGTCTAGAGAAGATCAAATCCTGGAATCTCTCTTCTTGTATGTGTTTTTTTTTTTCAATTATATGCATACGATGTCTATCAGTGCGGACGTATCGCCGGTTGGAGGTTTAAATTAAACAAAGGGTGAAAACGCCCATTAAATGTATTAAAAATTATACCAACATGGGACGCACCACACAAGATCTGCTCATTACCATATCTGTAGATTATTATTGTTTTGTTCCGAATCTACATAACAATTTTTTTTTAATACCAGTTCTATGTTGTTGTGTATTTTTTTTATCCTTTCCTGGACACAATACTTTCGGAGTGGCCACGTTGTATTTCTCACTTGGTAATTTATTTTTTTTATAGCTCAGATTTTAATTTAACGATAGGTCGCGGCAGAGATTGGTGTTCTTTTGTGTCGTGTCCCCGCCGCGTATCTTCTTCGACGGTGGGCCACGGTTTAATCCCCGGTATTATCGAAACTGCTGAAGCGTGGCAAGATCTCAGTATGTTGGTTTTTTTTTCAACTCTCTCTCTCCCTCCTTTTCTCTGTCTCTCTCTCATTCTCTCTCTCTCTCTCCCTCTTTCTTTCTACCTCTCTTTCTCCCCCTCTCCCTCTATCTCTCCCTCTCACCCTCTATCTCCTTCACCCCCTGTATCTCTCTTTCTCCATCTCAGCCCTCCTCTTTCTCGCCCCCTCCTCTCTTTCTCCCTCCTTTTCACTGTCTCCCTCTCTCCTACTCTCTCACTCTCCCTTTCTCACTCTCCTTCTCACCTTCTCTCTCCCCCCTTCCCTCTTTCTACCCCTCCCCTCCCCCTCTCTCTCCTCCTCTTTCTCCCCCATCTATCCTCCCTTTCTCCCCCTCCTTCTCCCTCTTTCTCTCTACCTCTCCCCCTCCCCTTCTATCTCTCCCTCTCACCCTCTATCTCCTTCCCTCTGTATCTCTCTTCCTCGTCCCCCATCCTCTCTCTCTCTCTTCCTCCCTCAAGCTTCTCTTTCTCTACCACTCTCTATAACTATGTATGTAATATACAAACTCTCCCCCCTCTCTCCCCAACCCCCACCCCAACCCCCCCCCCCCGCAAGCCAGAATAGTTAGTCAAGTCAATTGTGCGTCCATACGTAGACGTACCTGTAATACTCTTGTGTTTGTATTTTCTGTATATTTTACTATATTGATTACCAAATTTTATTTATTTTTTTTAAGTATAGCTTTTGCTTGTTCCCAGGTAAAGTCACATAGTACAAAGACTTAGTGGTAGTAGTGTTGCACCTGTGGAGATTTACCTCACAATGACCCAGCTCGCACTGAAAAAAATTAATTAAATCGCTTCATTTACGATCAAGGTGAAATGATTTTGATGCATTTGTGAGAAAAGCGAACGTCTAGCTGTGACTAACTTTTGGTTCTGACTAATATTTAGTTGTGAGTGACTAACTTTTGGTTCTGACTAACTTTTGACAATCGCTTCCTCTGTTGATGGTGTCGGGTTTATTGCCTGGATACAGATCGTCACGCATCACTAGTCATTTTTTCTTTGAAAGCCGTCTGTTATTGTTAAGCCTCTTTTTATTTCACCTGTACTAATGTTTGATTATTTCCTTGATTATTATCAAGAAAATGATATTTAATCAAAGATTTCATTTCTAAATAAAGTTGGAGTCATTCATTTCTTATATTCCATCCATTAATTTAATGGGGTTTTTTTTTATTTATTTGTCTCGATTCGGTGAATTATTTCCCGTTGTAGTAGCCAAAATTTAACAAGTTTTTTTTTTGTAGAATAGGCCGCACCGTTGACACCTATAACACTGTGTGTGTGTGTGTGTGTTTCAAGCGAGCATGAATGATTTTGTTTTGGGGGGGGGGGGGCTGTGCGTTTTGGGGGGGGGGGCGCTGTGCGGAGAGTTTTATATAAGAAAAATTGGAACCCATTGATAAAGAAGTATATTTTATAATAAAATTTGATTTTTAGAATTAATTTGGGGGGGGGGGGCTGCAGCTCCCCTAGCCCCCCCCCTGGCTACGGCCTTGTATTTATATATTTGAAATAATTTATTTTATTATGTTTGCGTGTGTGTGTGTGTTGACATTCTTCAATAATTTAGTCTTTATCCATATCGTTAGTCTAGTGGGAATAAATTATGTATTTCTAGTTATATGTCACACAGTATCGAAAAGGGTGTGATAGGGGTGTGGTAGTGGTGTGATAGTGGTGATGTGGGGAGGTCCACAACTTAGTATCACTTCTTTGATCCCCCTTCCCCCCCCCCCACCCCGCAGACTATTTAGGTAGCCTGTAAATATTAGACCAAGTAGAATATTGCAGAGCATGTATTTCTTGTGTGAAATGGTGATACACATAATTATGTAATCAGTTCTAATAACAACACATAAATATGTAATCATATGTTATCACAGCGCATACAAATGCAATCAGATGTAAACACAACACACACACACACACATATATATATATATATATATATATATATATATATATATATATATATGTAGCCAGAAGTAATTTTGATCCAAATTTCGTTCTGCCTCGTCTTCCATTTTACGTTTCTGGGTTTTTTTTTTTTTTAAAAAAAACACTTGCACTATTTCACTATAACACACACACACACATACACACACTCACATAAACATATTTTATACTTAATAAATTTTCTAGAAAATATCTTGTTACCTACCGTGACAATAGACTTTAAATGTCCTTCCACTCCTGGCCATTAAACAGCCGTCCGTAGGCAGAATTTCGGAAATACTTGTAATTTTTTTTTAAAGCGCTACCTCTAAATTTCTCTTGCATTCATAACAAAAACAAATGCCCTTGTCCTCCCCTCGCCCCACCCTCCCCCCACCACCTTCCCCTGGGAGATTTAATTCTGTTTAATGATATCTACTAAAAGTGCCATCTCTCGTCATAAACTCTACTATGTAAAGATTAATTGAACGTTTGTAAGGTTACAATGACTGCAGGTTTTAAACTAAATATAAAAGTTTTAGATGGTCAAATTGGGGTCTCACTTATAGTGTTAGGTTACAGCAAAGGCTTTCTGAACAGTGGGTCTCAAATTGATTAGTGAGAACGCTTTTGAAATTGATATTTATTTTTTTTTAAAATTGTGTGCCAAGAGATTTTGATTATATGGTGTTGGCCAGCGAACTTCAGACAGAACTAGCCAGCATGGGGGGGTGGGGTGGATTTCTTGGCCATTAGTCTTTGGCTTTGAATAGATGTACCAAATAGGTGGTAATTTGTAACATAAATCTATCCAAAGACTGGAAAAAGAATTAGGCGGATAGTCCGTCGCAGGCTAGAGGTTTTTAGGGAGCTTCCACACACTACTCAAGTCCAGTGTCGCAACATGCCGCCCTAGAAATGAATGCACGTGGCACACATCTAATTCCACTGCAGAGTGTCACACAAAACAACTCGTTCATGTTTCCCCAGGGACGTACTATAGAAGCTAAAATGTTGAGCTTGGAATTTCGGTTCTCTGATACTAGTTTATGAGGTAATAATACTTGTAGCCTTTCTGGTAACTGGATTTTACTTAACAGCACTATGCCCCCTCCCAACCAGGGAAACACAGTTTACTGGAAACCCCCACAACATCAACAATCATATGATTCTTGAGCGTGGGACCCCCCCCCCACCTTCTCGGGCAATTACCGGGCTTGCCCATGCGATAATACGACCCTGACAATGATTCGGTGACGATCGAGTTGTTACCTACCCCCCCCCCATTAAAAGTGTGTCTTCGCAAAGGTTATGAAATCTTGATCAGTTTGATTCTAAGTTGGAAATCATCTAATATTGTATGTCATTTGAAATGATCTAATATTGTATGTCATTTGAAATCATCTAATATTGTATGTCATTTGAAATGATCTAATATTGTATGTCATTTGAAATGATCTAATATTGTATGTCATTTGAAATCATCTAATATTGTATGTCATTTGAAATCATCTAATATTGTATGTCATTTGAAACCTTTTTTTTTACTTTTTTTTTTAATACATCGTAATGATCATAGCTACGAAGTAAAATGTATTACCTGCCCCCCCCCCTGCTATTGCCTGGCTCCCTGCTGTAGAACGCCTGGCCCCTCCTGCAGAATTTTCTCGCTACGGGGCTGGGCGGCAGGGGGTACTTTGGGAGTCGGTGCTATAAAGAATGAGTGCGTCTATGTTTGTCTTGTTGTCTCGTGCGATATCTATCGCAGATATCTGAGTTTAAAAGGTTGGTTATAGTTGGGGTTTTTTTTGTTTGTTCTTCTTTGAAACAGTAAAAATCTTTGTAATAAGGTCATTTGAGACGTTTTTTTTCTGTTGATCTGAATTTTATCATTGGTCAATCTCTCCTGTGTATTTTATATACAACGTGTCCTCTCTCTCCTCTCCCCTTTCCTCCAACGTTGGATAACTCTGCACAACAATGCGGGGGTTGCCTATACAGGTAATGATGATCTACCCTTGTGTTCTAAAAAAAACAACCACAGGTGGCGCTATAGCATAAACCAGGGTAATTAAGTCTATCATATTCCCTTATATATGTGTCAGAGTTTATCGCCCATGTTTATAATGAGGGGGGGGGGGGAGAGAAGGTGGTAGAGTTGTAATGCAGCACAAAATGTGTATTCTCAATTGATTGCAGAGGTTAAGGGGTAGGAGCGTGTGTGTGTGAGAGAGAGAGAGAGAGAGAGAAAGCATATATGTCCCTTTAAGAGGAGGTTTCCATTAAAAATGTGCATAAAAAGGTCAGGGATTCTCGTGTGCGACCTGCCCCGTTTAACGATTGAATTAAAGAAACAATGGACGGTTTACGTTATGGTACAATTATATGTCGTGACAGGGGCACATAAAGGAATGAATGAAACAACAACCTTATAACATTGTGTGATATCAGTCCGACTGACTCTTCCTGCCACGGTGTGTTCAGGCTGCCTCTTCCTGCCATGGTGTGTTCAGGCTGCCTCTCCCGGCCACTCCCTGCCACAGGGTGTAAGTCAGACTGCCTCTCCCTGCCACAGTGTGTAAGTCAGACTGCCTCTCCATGCCACAGAGTGTAAGTCAGACTGCCTCTCCATGCCACAGTGTGTAAGTCAGACTGCCTCTCCCTGCTACAGTGTGTAAGTCAGACTGCCTCTCCCTGCCACAGTGTGTAAGTCAGACTGCCTCTCCCTGCTACAGTGTGTAAAAGAAAATGGTGTGTTCAGTGTTCCCTATAGGCTTTATGGGTGCACACAACTGGCCCAGCGAGTGCAGCCGCATAACAACATATCTGAAAAATGTTTTTTTTTCAGTTCTTTACATACCGTTTTGTTGCATACAGCCAATATCTATTGCCGCACACAGCCAACATCTACTGCCACACACAGCCAATATCTATTGCCGCTCACAGCCAATATCTATTACCGCACACAGCCAATATCTATAACCGCACACAGCCAATATCTATTACCGCACACAGCTCATAGCTATTACCGCACATAGCCAATATCTATTACCGCACACAGCCAATATCTATTACCGCACACAGCTAGTACCTTTTTCCGCCCACAGCCTTTCGTACTATTAGAGGGACCTAATAATTTATACCTTCTTTAATATACTATATGAGGCCCTGATTCATATGTCAATTGATAATTAATGTTTATAATTAAATTAATTTTTATAATTAAATTAATGTTGATATTTAGATTAAAATTTATATGTAAACTAATTTTGATATTTATTTAAAAAAAAGGTATTTCGGCGGCCCCTCTTAAGTTCGGCTCGCACTCATAACGCCACCCGAGCCGCCCCCTTAATTTTTTTGACAAGTCCAATTAAGGAAGAGATGTTTATCTCTTAGTTCCTATAAAACACTTATGGGACGGTTTTTTGCAATGCCTTTGTTTCGTTGCCACCATGGTCAATTGTGCAGTTGCCATGGAGGCACCACGGGAGACATATGTAGGTGAATGGGACCCGTTCCCGACTCCGTAACCCGCAGCATGCAGGTCGTGCTGCAGCATGAAGATATCGGCTCGTTATTCCAGCGCCACTCAGCCACCCAGCTCCTCGTTAGGCTCTTTCAGAATGGAAATGTCCCTATGTAGTTTTAAACGTGAGTATGAGTGGTGTTACTGTACCCGTCTGTGGGGGGGGGGGGGGGCGGATGGTCTTGCTGTAAAGCGCTCGACTGTCGATCTTAGGATCCCGGATTCGATCTCCGGAGAGAACCAAGGGAAATTGTTCAGGCCATGGTGAAAGTTCCATCCATCGTCTCCCGTGGTTCCTCCATTGTCATTGCACTTAATGATAAAAGAGATTTCATCGTATCCCTACATGGACTTCACACAATTCATCGTATCCCTACAGGGACTTCACACAATTCATCGTATCCCTACAGAGACTTCACACAATTCATCGTATCCCTACAGGGACTTCACACAAACGCACACACTGAAACCGTTGAGCTTCTTGGGCCTACACTGCCCTACACCAACAATGTGTTTCACCCATGTTGTAGTGTTACTAGAATCAATGGTGGGGGTGGTGGGGGCACTAGTAAGAACACGTTGCAGGATGCATGCTGGGAAACTGGGAACATGGAATCTGAAACTTGTCTTAATGGCATTCCTTTGGCTGGAATGTCAAACGCACCAGCCAGACGAGTCATTTTAAACATCTCAACAACTTCGGTGTCTAACAATGGTTTTCAAAGCCAACGTTTCAGCCCCCCTTCTTCCCCCCCCCCCTTTCCACCTGGCTACCATGAACATCACGCACGCCCGTGCAGTGGCGATAATTTTCTTATTTTCTGCTGACCAGTGCGGAATTTGAGCCACCACCTGTTGTGGCCCCGTCTAGACCGCTGGTCATTTATTTCCGTCTGACCTAAAAAAAAAATAATAATAATAAAAGTTTGGTCCACTCGACATCATAATTGAAGGGTCAGTCACGCAGCGGTCATTTCCCAACGTTGAGTGGACAATGGTGCGGGTCACAGGGTGAAAGTAAAAAAAAATTAACTAGGACACTGGGGATGGAGATGGTCATCAGGAAACACTACCATACTTTGCTTAAGTCCAATATTTTTTTTTCTCCTCGAAGATACCTACCTGGACCTGTCAGTAGATATTGATGTGTCTTTGGCTATCAGTTCTCTACTCCTCGTGATAATGTGTTATTTTTTGCTCAAGATTAATTGGTCTGTTCTCCCCATCTCTGCCCACCCGCCCCCCCCCCCAACCACCACCGCACACCATTTCTTTCATCCGACTCTCCCCCACTCTACTTTCTCTCGCCCCCCACCCACCATCTTTACACATGTTGACAGTGCTGGGTCACGTACCATTACTGATTACACCCAGTGATTCTCAAAGTCTAGGGACTCGTGACCCACTAATAATAAACCTTTTGCTGTTTACGCGCCCCGCATGTGAAGAAAGGGAAAGGGGGTGGGTGGTGGGGGTATAATAGAAAGAACAGCGAACATTAGTTATAGACATTCTCGATGAGTCATTATGTGACTATTACGAATTTAGATCCCGATAAACACTCTGAGAACCACTGGAATACCCTCACGGGCTTATCTAAGTGTGCGGTCAGCAACGTACTTGACTTAAAAGTATTCGATGTGGACTTTGATCGTTTTGACGCACTTAATTGACTTCAGACTGGCCACTGCCAACACCCAACGTATTTGAAAGTCACTTAACAGTGTTAACTGACCTGGGGAATTGTGTGACTGTCGACCGCAGGGATCTCGGGTTCGAACCCTAATGAAAACCAAAGAATTTCTTTTCATGTCTGGAGGAAGTCCCGTAGTCCACCCAGCTTTAAAATGGTACCCGACTTTAAGTTGTAGTAGTAAAGTCGGATTGGTATTGTGCTAACCAAACAATCCCTTTATATGTCTAGGTTACTGAAACAGAGGAATTATACAAAGATTTTTTTTTCTTAATTTGGAGAAAGTCTACTAACATGTATTCAATATAGCTGAAGAAATCATTAAAGAAAAAAGGGGCACACCATCTATATAAATAATAGCGATTTGGGTTCTGCGTTAAATCGAAAGTAAAGAATTAATACAACAGTGTGCCAATTTAAAATACAATCCTGAAAAAATCGGATCTGCCCGAAACCAAAAATAACCTAGCCTACCGATCAAGCCTAAGGGGATATAACTCTATGCTAAGGTGTTGCAGGGTAAAGCTAGTATTGAATACCATCGATAATATCAAGTGGAAATAGGGGGTTGGTGATTCCCATGGTGACTATACTCGAGCTGAGACTACATTTTTTGTAAAGTGTTAATGCCACATGTGGTATACATGTCATGTGGTGTCAGAGAGATGTCTTAATTAAGCTTCATTCAAAATTATAGTATACAGAAAATCACTCTAGGAACAATTTAAAAAATGAAAATTATAATGCAGTCAGGTTGTTTTAAAATATTACTTTCATGTACAAATGGAAAAGAAACACTGTGTGTTTAAAATGAATATAATAGGGTTGTTGAACACACTAAAAGTCAATTAGAACCGCAGTTTTTTTTTAAGTTGCATGTCCATCGCCACAGTACAGTCGATTTGACAAGATTCGGTAGGGAAAAAAAACAAGCTCAGAAACAGTAGAAAAAAATAATAGAAGGCACGTTATAATAAAAAAAGAAAGCCACACAGAGCCGGCTCTGGGCATAGGCGACATAGGCAGCTGCCTAGGGCGCCAAATTGCTAGGGGCGCCAAATTTTAGAAAAAAAAAACACTTTCATGCAGAAGGGGCGGGCGTCCTAATAGATGACTGCCTAGGGCGCCAAATTGCCTGGGGACGGCTCTGGAGCCACATGTGGCCATAAGCCCCACTTATGTTGTAGTGGTGTACAATTAAATAAAAACACTTAATTCCGCCAACAGATTCGTTCAAATGTTTTAATTCATTTTCTCTTTCCCAGCAGCCTCGAGCAACTAGACCCGATAGACCAACTAGATCAGATAGCAGAACCACAAGACAGAAATGTATTCACAGTCTTGTCAAATGTAAATATTTTTTTTATATGCCAGAATTTAGAAGAAAAATACTAGAAGATGCTACATAAAATCTTTATATATTAAAAAAAAATTATATCAAAATAGTACTTTTACTATAGAAGTAATAAGTCAGGCTGAGCATCTTCTAAAGCATTTTTTATTAAATAGTACTAATAAGTAATATGAATCAATTGTTCCTATTTCACCTAAAATTTAATAAGATAATTCAAGTTTTATGCAGCATTAAGTTTTGCCCCTTTTTTATATTGCAAGAATTAATGAAAGTTTTTCAATTCTCATTGTATATTTCACGATATGCATCCTGCTGTATAACTGTACCGTTTTGAAATGCTTAACTGGTAACACTGGCAAAACTGAACAGGTTTCACTATTACAAAATGCTTGCAGCACTGGAGTCCGACTATATCAAATAACTAATAAATATATATATATATAACCTCAAAGACAGAGAAACAAATTTCTACGGCATTACGCTAATGGCTGACATAAAATATTTTATTGTAGATGTAGCCAGAGCCGCATTTACCTATAGGGCCGACTATGCCATGGCCTATGGGCTCCTTGAAATAAAGGACCCCAAAATGTTGAGGAGTATAAAAAAACTAAGTAATTATTTTTTTAATTTTTCACAATGGGGCCTCAGACTTTCGTTGGCCTAGGGCCCCTAAAATTGTAACTCCGGCCCTGGGTGTAGCTGCACTAAGGGTTATAGGGATATATGGGTCAGACTGAAACACATTCCGTTTACTGAACTTATGGGTCAGACTGGAACACATTCCGTCTACTGAACTGTACAATGATAGACCTGTGGCATAGAATATTTCCTGTAGCTGAAAGACCCACCACTTAGCGGTAGATGGGTCAGATCGGGACACATTCCATTTACAGGACTTAACAATAGAATGAGACTGACCGACGTGTGTGCTCTTAGGGGCGTGAACCGAAAAAGACCGCACCTTGTAATCTTATCCCCTGAGAAAGTGGTTGGTAGCTTGAACAAGGCAATGCAATTTTCTAAAAGCACGGCTAGCTATAGAATGTTTGTAGCAGACAGTTAGATTAAGATAAATGTTTGGATCTCGCTTTAGTACATTTTTTGGTCAGTTTTATTCATCATATTGATGATAAACATTCTGCTAAATGCTAGATCCAAATTTTTGATGCTAGAACGCAAAAAAATGATGTGAAATTAAGCTTTAAGAATGCTCAGTCGGCAAATGTACACACACATGATTTTATTCATTTTCTCTTCCCCAGCAACAGAGAACAACTAGACTATATTCCAGATAGATGAACCACAAGACAGAATATGTATGCCAGTTAGATTTTGTATACACAAGCTAGACTTTGTGCTAGCTACACTGTAAACTTTCTAAGGCGGACCTTACCCCTGCAGAGTTCTCACAGAAATCCGACCATTGTTCAGAGGTTCTGTATGTTACGATATTTCGCTGATTCTCCCAATGTCAAATTGACGTTCACCCCACCCCCGTATGTTCTTCAAAAGCAATGCTGCCCGTTGTTTGTCGGCCCTGGGACTCCTTAGACCAGCCACAGCGGGGGACGCTCACTGAGAACAAGATCTCGTTTCACTTTTTATCTCTTGAAAAATCTGCCGCTAGCAAGCATTACTTTAATATGACGTATGGCTGATTTTTTTTGTTCATTATGCGGTACATAGGACTATGATATCCATGCTCCATTAGCCAGCTATTATTTGTATCACGTAGAGATCCGCATCTCTAGATCCGCATTATGTCTGGATTATAACGGTTTAAAGTTGTCAAAGGACAAGATGAATCAATGCAGGAAAAGAAGACATTGAATTAAAGTGATAATATCAAATGCTGCTTACCGAAACAGTATTGTAAAATGTGACGTCATCTTTAACCAACGTAATGACCGTATTTTATTGACTTTTACTTAAGACTTCTATTTTGGTCTTTCGGCCATGACCCGAATTCAATAGAAAAACCAACTAAGGGTGAATCCTGCTAGACAGGTGTCCGCCATGGATGAAACATTGCAAATTTGCTATCTACGGTGCGCGAGGTAATCCAGCACTGCAATATGTTTTAATGTCTTGCTGACGTGCGCGCGCGTGTGTGTGTTTACAATGTCACCTTCACAGTTATCACCCAGGTTCGTCATCTTCGTTATCGTCTCCCTGGTCACTCATCTTCTGGAGCTGGCCGCATGCGGCCTCTTCTGCCACATGCTGTTCCAGCAGAGTGACCTGAAGGCCCCTTGGTTCAGCGTTTCCGCCGGACTGGTCATCATCCCTTTGGTCGCCGTCCAGCTGGCGTCGGCCGTGTTCATCCTGCGACGGAAAGGGGAAACGTCGACGTCGTTCGAAGTGACCGCCACTGCGGTGCTGCACATCCTGCAACTGGGATTCATCAGCAGGCACTTCGGCATCCTGCAAGAGTCCCCGCTGTCGACGAAACGGCCGGAAATCGTCGAGATGCTTCTGTTGAGGATAGCTTTCGCTATCACGTCGGGTTGCCTTGTTTTTCTGACCCAGATGTACTTGATGCTTCGTGACGTGATCGAGCCGAACTGGATGTGGGCGGCGTATGTCTCAGAATATTCCCTGCTGGTGACCATCACATGGGCCGTGTCCACTTTCAGGAGATCGCTGCCGGAGCAAGATTTTGACTTCAGGGTCGTCAGCTGGCCTGGCACGGTGTTGAGGTTTGTATGGCGAGCCTGCGAGCTGTTGTGCAGGGCCGTCGCGTTGGGACTATTCGGGTCCATCTACACGTTCTGGCTGCTGTTGGTAATAGGCCTGCATTGGCTGGCCATGCTTATCTGTCTCTGCGTACCTCTCATGTCTTCTGCTGACTGGGTCTCTGCGGGCTCTTTGAAGCGCGGCGTTTACTGCGGGATGACATCGTTCACGTACATATTCGTATTTATCAACACAAGCCCTGAGAATGCCGTGTTTCGCTACACGCTGTACTACGTCATCATATTCTTGGAAAACGCCACGCTCGTCGCCATATGGCTCATCCAGGCTCCATTGGATTCATTCTCGTACAACTGTAAATACGTCTACGTCGCCGCTTTCTGCTGCGTCGCATCAGTAGCCTCCATGACTGTGTACTACAAGTTTTTCCACATCGCTTCCGACAAAGCTGCGGCCGTTTGCGGCAACGACGGCTGCGACGCCTGCAAGTCTGGCCAGCCGTGCGAGCACCCGCCGATCCCGCCTCGCCCCGAATCTGCGGAGAACTGGCTGAGCCACTGTCCGGTGGCGTTGTACTGCAGTCAGGACTCCAAGCCGGACACTTTAGACTCGTTGCTGGACTCGGAGATCAACTCCAACGTGACGATCAGCTCGCCAGGCTCCAAAAGAAACTGGCCAGCGCCGACTGTGAGGTCATTGAGATCAGCAGCGGCGGGAACAGCAGGTGTGCCAGCGACGGTAATGACGGCAGCTCATCTCTCGCCGACACCGAATCCAAATCCCGAAGAAAGAAACCGCCGAGAAAGGATATGAAAAAGAAGATGGCCACTTCCGGATCGGAGCTGAGTTCGGCTCCAGGATCATATCATTGTGACAATAGATCGCACAAAATGCCCGTCTGGCTCCCCAGCGTAGATTCCACGTTCTCTAACCAGCTTTTGACTTGCAGCCTCGAAACATTCAACACTGCGGATGACGAGCGTTCCTCGGTAGCTACCAGCTTCCCCGGTCACAGCCTGAGTCGCACGGACTCGATGCGCAAATTTAGCAACAGCAATACACTCTTCTACAACGTGCCGCCAACGAAGAGCTTGGATCACAAGTGGTTCTCGGATGGTTACAGCACTGACTTGACCGATCTGTCACACGTTTCGTCTAGACGTCCCACCTGGCTAACCGGAGACGCACCTAGCAATAGGGTGTGTAATTGTTTGGAGCATTCGCACATTGACTCTGAGGTCTCGGCCATCATGCGCTCCGTAACTGCTGATGAGCCGTGTGTGTCGAATGAACGACATCACCGCAACATGGACGGCACGACGCGGCAACTTCATGGTAAAAATGTGTCGACCAATCATCTTTCTGCGGCTGATCTGGCGAGAAGTCAAGACATTTCTTGTGCGGCGTCCGTGCACGAAGCGTGCACCAACTGGATATTGAACCGCAGCAGGGCCGTATCTTCTCCGGCCTCTGATCCAAGCCACGGACCTAGCACTAAAAGAAAGAGATCCCCGAAGCGAAAACCTCAAGCACTCAACTCAAAAGACAAATCTACCTCACAAATGTACGCAGACACACATGACAACAGTTCTTCCAGTAAACTACCTCACGACGACGACGCCGCCCCTGCATCTCCTAGCAGTCCCCAGCCTGACTGCCCCGCAGATGAGTCAGTAGAGCAGGCCATTTGTAAAACTTTGAAAGTTCACGACAGGCTCCATGGAACATCTTCCTCGATTACTGACCCTCGATTGACTGTTCGTGTCATGCACGGTGATGACTTGACTTTAGATGCCATGTCTCTTGGCGGAAAGACGAGTCTGGCGGACAACAACAGACAGGTTTCCAAGACAACCGCTGCGAAAGATGAGCGGCGGCACGCTGAGAGATCTCAACGTGTCGACAACGATCAGAACACGTCCGGTGATATACCTGGAGGTGACAGTCATGACCTCAAGGAAAGCGATCCAACTGACGTTTTTAATGTCATCTATGAGAACATCTGGCAGGTGCGTCACACAACGCAGACGCCGTCGAACAAAGTGAGCAGTCTGACTGACCCGAAACTTGCTGGCCGCGAACCTGGCCTCACTGAAGTCAAGGGCACACTGATACGATCCAACAGGGAGCGAGATTTCGGATACATCTGCAGTGAATCGGAAGACAGCGCATTGCCACCGGAAATAATGAACTCGAGTGTAGACTGTTTCACACCATCGGAAACTGAAAGTGATTTCAGTATGGAAATAGTAATTTAACATTGATTGATTCTTACTTAAAATTTCATTATGGAAATATTAATTTCAATTGATTGATTCCAGCTTTACATTATATATTATGGTTTTGAAATATTAATTCAAATTGACCATCTGATGGTTTATTAGTTAAATATTCATGTATGATATTCTGTACATACATACATATACACATTTGACTCTATATTGTTGTGCTTTATATATTTTCTGTTTTCAGAATATACACTCTGGGAATGTGATTTCATAACATGTAAACATTTTTTTTTACATAACCGTATTGATTATAATTGTAAATGAATTCAGGTTTGTAAATGTAAAAAAAATATATTTTTCGTTTAGTCATTGTTTACTATAATTTTAAAAAAAATGTTTTTGCATTTAACTGTACTTTTTTTTCTGAGATTAATTGATTCATGTGATCGAGTTATTCTTTTTACTTCAGATGTAGAACAAACAAACAAAAAAAATTGAGTATAAGCATATTAATTAGTGAAAATACAAAATGATATATTGCAGGTGAAAAATAAAACCAGCAGAATATTCACAAAACCCAGTCGATCACTGCAGTCGATAGCATTTAAAATATCAATGTTATAAAAAAAAAAACTTCGAATATCAACATCATTTATATCGTGATGAAACCCAGAGCCGCTCTTACCATATTGGGGCCCCTTAGGCAAAGATACATTTGGGGGCCCTAGGCACACTCTATATATGGGTACCTTAGGCAAAGATACATTTGGGGGCCCTAGGCACACTCTATATATGGGTACCTTAGGCAAAGATACATACGATGTCCAAATGGAAAATTTGGAGCATTAGTCGAACACGTTGTTAAGAGCCCCGCTTGCAAATGTTGAGCCCCCTAGCTATCTTTGAAAAACTTGGGACGAACCCCCCCCCCCAAACTCTTATATCGTGTTTTTAGCATACCAACACTCCATCGGTCTGCTCTTGGTCCCCCCCCCTTCTTTCAAATTCAAGAAAACATTGAAGCTCCCCAATCTAAAACTTATCTCCCCCCCCCTTCCTTCCCTTCCCCACACCGGTGTATATGATAGGAAGGAAATATAATGATTTAACACGTTTCATCAATTCCTTACAAATTGTGTTCATAAAAAACTGATAAATATCTAGGAATGTATGCTTTGTGTATGTGGGGGAATATCGGACCAACATTTTGTGTGTAAATAAAAGTCTCAGGTTATTGTAACAATTGTTGTGACATTCTGACCCATGACTACCTCTTAAATGTTATTGTTACGGTGCATGTTTAAATTATAAGCACAAGTCTTCGTTCACACCAGTGCAGAATTTTCCTCTGTAAAAGCTCAAATTGTGTTATTCTGTGAGTATTACAGCAGGCTATGTTGATTCTATTTTGCTTATTTTTATATATGTTTGCATGTAAAATAATATTTAAACCATATCCATTGACAGTTGTTTTTTAAAATAATTTGTAAGTATTACAAACAAAGATATTGCATTGCTCCAAATTAATATATATATTTTTAAATTTACGTTTAACCTCTTCATTAGAACTGTTCGCAAAAGAAATTGTGACTAATTTGAAAACGAAAATTGTTTTTTTTTAGGAGTCTACTAAATCTAAAGTGTTGTGGGGGACTTCGTTCATTTTCTTATCCTTACCATAAAAAAGCAATTTAAACAGAAAATTGAACTAAATAGTACTATATTCAGCATACCAAATTTAGTTCAATTTATTTTAGTGTTTTAGTGGATTTATTTAAGCGTCGTTTCAACGTTGTAATCCTTTTGCTTTCAAATGATTACAATAATCTAAGTATAGATTCCAGTAGATGTTTTTTATTTTTTTAATCGAGTCTTTAAAGAGTGAACTAATACTTTCAAGATTTTCTTTACTATGTCAACACTCATTCCGACACTCCGGAGAGATTTTTTTTTAATTTTTGCAATGCATTCGGCGGCTTGGGAGAAACGTGCGCATACACTTGTGAGTGAAGCGGTGCCTAATGTTAGAATAAATAGTCCGCCAAGTGATCAAACAACGTAACCAAACAACGGCACTACTTCACCTAGGACCCTTACGCTCGGAGTTTAAATTGGCATCCTCCCACATTCCGACCCCCCTCTCCCCCTACACACACACACACACACAGACACACCATCATTCTCTCCTGGCAGTTAAATTCCTTATAGCAGTTGTTCTCGAAGTGGTGATCGGTGACCCTGATTTTGAGTTGGGTAGCCCACAAAATAAATGAATTACTTGAAACGAGAATACGCCTAGAATGCGCATTGCTGAATTTATTTTTTTTAGCTTTCTTTTACTCTTGGTCTTTTTTATTTTGCAACCAGTGAAGAAAAAAAAAGCTGGATATGTTGCTTAGTGGGTCGCGCCAGTGGCGTATCAAGGGATGTGGGAGCCCGAGGGGGCTCGGCGTCTTTGGGGGCCCCTGCATGTTGACATTTGACATGACATGAAATAATGTACTTAATATTTAATGTAAAAAAAAATAATTTTGGACTCCCCTTCCCCTAGTTACGCCAGTGGATCGCGCATTGTTTAAGTTTGAGAACCATTGTCTTCTTCTTGTTTTTTTTTTTTAAATGAGCTCATCTTTGTAAATTATGGGCCCTTTTTGTTTTAGGCGTAGTTTTGTTTTCTTAGAAATCGGACGATCTGTGTTGAGTGATCATAAAACAAGCCAATGGACACGTCGTCTCATTCATAAAACAATTCAGGGGCGGTCTTTAGGGGCGGCGACATGGACAACCACCTTACGAATAGTTGCCCTTAGTACGCGACATTTACTTCTCTCAGCTAGCATTCGCCCTTGCCCCCCCCCAAATCGCGTACTCAGTCGTATTGATAAAGGACACATCTGATTTAAATCGACCCTTTTTTTTTGTTGGCCGTTTACTTTTTGAGGCATTTATTTATTAAAATTAATAGCACATGTCGCTGCATCTCATTTTTTTTTAAAAGCAAAGCTGCTTGAAACGCCTTACACGTTTTGGGCCAACTGCACATACGCCAAGAGACCATTACGATCATCTTATCATCAATATTGCATTCTTATGAATGGTTAGTCATATGGGCCCCATCACACTGGTTTGCCACACGGGGCCCATAATTATGTTAAGACATCTCTTTACACCAAACGCAATCAACATAAAACTAAAGTTAAAATTTTTCGCGGGGCATAAGGGCGCCCCTAGTGTTAGATATTTCAAGCGCCCCCAGATTTCCTGGCTGCGGTTCCCGACATTCCCAGACTGGTAGATTTCATGATCCTAGTGGCTAAGTCGTGAGAACCCTTGTAAATTCGATAAACAACCCTCTGGACCACACGAGCCCCGCCCTCCCCAACCCCCCACTCATCAAAAGGTGGCACTGGACCAAGTTAAAAATAAATATTAAAACAAAACACATCAACATTGTTTTATCAACGCCCTGCTGATTGAAGAGACAAACACGTGACCGGAAGTTAAACTACTTCCCCCGCCTGTCTCCCCCATAACTTGATTGCTTTTTTTTTGTTGTTGACGTTTGTTTTAGATTCCGGTGTCAGCTTTGCATTTCCAAAACGCAACATGTTGTGTTCAAAGTTTGAAACATTGAGTAGAACAATTTGCTCAAAGATTGTAACAATGACTATTACATTTTTTTTGTATATTGTAGTAACTTAAATATTTTTTTCAAAAGTAAAAACGTTAGAATACCTGCAGGACCATTCTTACAGATCTATGAGGCCCTGATTGGGACCCTTTGTTGGAAAGATCTGGTAGTAATTTGTAATGGCAGATGGCCCTTTTGCAGTGGGGAGGGAAGGGAGAGAGAGAGAGGCTAGTTGCTTATCTTTTAACATCAACATCACTAATAACCCAACCCCTGTCAAAGAACCCTGGGGGGGGGGGGTCACTGGGTCAGATGATGTCGTGCTCAGCTCGCCATTAGCCAGGGAACACCTAGGGGAGGGGGTACTGTGTGGTTTAGGACATTGCTCCGTGGCTGTCACTTTCAGTTTGTGAGAATTCCCATTTAGAGCTGAGAGGGCCCTGTCACTCCCCTCCCCCCCCCACATATATTAATAATAATCCTGGCACTCACTGTTGTTTGAATCCAGATCAAGTTTAACAAAGACAGTGTCGGTGTGAGCCAAGTGATGCCCCCCCCCCTCTCCCACCCTTTCTCGATCACAAAACAGACTTGATATCTCAGAGCTTATCTTTCGTGGCCAATAAAAAGTTAAGTATCAGCACACACACACACACACACCCTCCCCCACCCTTAGATTTTCATGATGGCTCTGCTTAAGGGCACCATTATCTCCCCACACTCCCATATTACATCCCATACTACCTGTATATTGTAGAGTTGTTTTTTTTTTTAAACCTAAATGCAAAATATGTTGTTGTATTATTTAATGGCTAGTACAACAGTTTCAGTCTAATGAATCAACTTTGTGAGTAGTGAGTGGTGTGATGGTCCATTAAAAATGTACATATCAACTTTAATAACAGGGATAGTTTACAAAGAGTGAACATTGTAAATATCTGACTTGTTCGAATGTTTTGCAACTTTTAATATTCTATATTTGTACATTTTCATTTTTTTAATGTTTTGTTTAGTTTGTTTTTCCCCCCTTTAATTTTTTTTTTTTCGATATTATTGGAAATTACAAGAAAGTCTACCTCGAAAAATATTTTTCACATATTACTTGTGTCATGCAAAGTCAAAAGAAAAAAAAAAAAAGCTACTAAAATAAAAAAAATGTTTCAATGATTTCCATGGTCTTAGTACTTGCTCATTCTATTTCAATCTACATCATCACAAGTCTTGATTGGGAGAATTTTAAAATTAAAAAAAGATTATTAAGTATTCATCAACAGTGTAATATTGATAGTGATGTTGCTAACAGCTTGAAGGCCATCCCACTCCCCATTCAACAGGGCCCTTCCTAAAGCAATCATTTTTCTGTTGTGGGTGCTGAGGGGGAACCACGCACCTGTTATAACACCAGTGCATATCATCAAAATTCACCATATAAATTAAATGGTGAATCAATTAACTGCAAATAAATCAAATTAGGCATATCAGTGATATCACTATCAGTCAACAAAGATAATTGGATCCAGAAATAAAACCAAGCGAAAGAAAGCAACATTTCATTTACATTAACAACAAATACACTTTTTAAAATGTCTGATTAGTGGTGTATGTGAAGTCCCTGCAAGGATGAGATGAAATCTCTTAGATCCAATAAACTACATGGAGCCCTTCTTTCATTCCCACTATAGCCGATATAACAATGGCCACGGAGGCACCACGGGAGATAGGGACTTTCACAATAACCTGAAATATTCATTTGTCCACACTGGCAACCAAACCCAGGACTCTCAGATTGACATTCAAATGCTTTACCTCAAGACCATCCGTCCCCCCCTACTGATGTTGAACAATGCTCTTTTGGTATAGTTAATTTTATATTTATTGACACAAATCATTGTAAAAAAATAATATGGCATGATGACAAATTGTTGTAACAAATTTCTTAAACAGAAATGCTTAACATTAATACAAAAAAGTTTTTAACCTGTATCACAAAATGATTTTCACACCATGCTGAGGAACATAGAGTAAGGAAAAATGAAAGTTTCTTGGCACAAAGGATTTGAAAAAAAACAGAGCAAAACAATTTGGAAAAAAAAAACCAGTAAAACAGAAAAATTAAATAGGATAGTAAAATCTTGTATAAGTAAATAAAAAAATTTTAATGCCATTTAGATTTGGAGAAAAAAATTATTTTTCAAAATAAAGTTTTATGGAGAATAAATTCAAATTATGAACTACTAGTGGGATAGGTAAATGTATAAATGTGAACTGACCAAAATAAATAGTTGTGCACATAAATTTGTATGTTGGCTTGAGCTTCAAGGTTAGAAGTTTAATAAGGCTTTAAAAAAGCAAGAAATGTAGGTATAATTGCAGAATTACAATTTTTTTTATATCAGATGACCATTTTTACATGTATTCTTAAACAAAAACTGGAATTGGTATAAGAATCAAAAATGTGAAAAATATGGAAATACAAATGAAGAGAATTGCGCACACTAAATTAGCAAATTCATCAATAAGTTTCAACACTATAAATCCAGTTATTAATATTTCACAGATACAGTTACTTCTCCTGCTGAGCATTCTAAATATTGCTACATGACCTCTATTAGCAAGATGAAGCCAACTGTGCACATGGCAGGGGGCCTCTGCCTATAGGGGGCCTAGTTAGATAATTTGATTTTAAATGACTTTGCATTAGTAAGTGTGTGATAAAAGGGATGCACAGACAACATTACATTTTACAAAACATTGAAAACCTATCACTCTCAAGACCAGAACAGTTCAATGATCATTGGATTTAAAATGAACAAGACGGATAACTATGAACTCTGTGTGCTGAACAGACAGAACTTAAGTACCAATAATGAAAAAAAAAAAATGAAGTACACATCTGACATTCTTCGAAAAAAGGAAAACTGTTAAAACGAATAATACCAACTAAAACATTGTTAACTATTAAGTCATTTTATTTCTTTTCAAACATTTCATTTCCTCAAACTAAACTGAGTCGCGAACAAACACAATAATTTCCAATCGCAGCACATTTAATGCTGAATCAATTAATTATAATTTGTCACGGAAGACTAAAAACACTAGAAATGAAAATCTATTGAATCACTTAAAATGATTTTTAATTGAAGCACATTTCATTCTTCAAAAAAAAGTCACTAAATTAACCCACTCACACGCATAATAATATCAATTGAAGAACACCTAAATCATTAACACAGCTCTTTAAAAATTGTAAATCTATTTATAATTCATGAAACCAACATTATAAAATAAAAAAATGTATGTAAAGTTATAATGTTCTTTTGTATAAAACACACATAATAATATCAATTGAAGAACACCTAAATCATTATGCATCTGTAAAAATTGTAAATCTATTTATAATTCATGAAACCAACATTATAAAATATCAACAAAAAAAAATGTATGTAAAGTTATAATGTTCTATTGTATAAAACACACATAATAATAATATCAAATTGAGGACCACCTACATCATTAACATAGCTCTTTCAACATCTTTAAAAACAGTAAATCTACTTTTAATTAATTAAAACAACATTATAAAATATCAACAAAAAAGAATTTGTGGAGAGTAATCATGTTCTATTGCCTAAAACATTGTTATTTACTATCTAATTATATTAATGCTAATAAGTTCGCTTAAGTTATAGCACATCCAACAAGCACAATATTTAGTACGAGATAATTAGCAATGCTAGTCTATAAACACTTGGTCACATAACCGTTCACCTCAATTTCATCTGACTTGGCTATGTCATGTAATGTTTCTAAAATTGTGGCGGAGCCGCAGGCCTGTGTCCAACAGCTTTCAGGGCAGTACTGAAACAGAATTGAGTCAAATTAATAATTAGTGATAGTCTAATACAGTGGTTCTAATAGCGTGGCTCTGGGTCCAGGATGAATATCAGGTGGGTAGCAACAATGGTTTTAATTCATAATTAAGGACCTAGAATCTATAAATGCACAGTTAGAAATCTATTTCTCTGTATGCTACAAAACTAAACGTTCGTAAATCTGCAAAGTGAAAGGGCGAATGTATTGACGTCTCCCTCTGTGCATCCAGGCCATTGCACTTTTGGTTCTGGTGGGTATTAAAAGAGGGCACTATCAAAACAGTACGATAGTGGTCTACAGAATCTAAGAAATTAACATCTCGTCCTTACAGCGACTTCACAGATATATAAATTATGATGATATTTCTTTCTTTTTATGCAATTTTAGAACAAAATAACAACCTCATTTCGCTCATCATGAATGAAGCTCTCTAATAACAGACACCACATTGGAGATGTTTTCACCACATGTTTTGTCCAATTCTATTTCTACATGAACTCAAGTATGTCATTAATTTATTTTTATGGAAAAAAAAAAATGATTAAATGCTTTTTACTATTTTTAAAAACATCCACCATGTATGTCTCACCCTGTACATTAGATTCAAACCACACTTTAACAAACTGCATGTATTTTTAAAAACATCCACCATGTATGTCTCACCCTGTACATTAGATTCAAACCACACTTTAACAAACTGCATGTATTTGTTTAAAAAATGTACACAATTTAGTGGAAAAAAAATTTTTTTAAATAAATTAAATTGTAACATATTAAATAAAAAAATTAATCCCATATTCTGGGTCATGCTTCCCATATTCTTAGGTGGAAAATACATGAGTATAACCCAATTACACTGTAAAATAACTGAAAATCCAATGGCCTACTGCTAAGATACTAATACATGTACATTTTTACATGTAATAGCTAAATAAATTAGACAAAAACTAGAGTGAGACCTACAATGACTGACAGAAGCCAGTTTGTGCTTCTGTCAGGTGTAACTTTTTAAAAAAAAAAAAAAGTTGTTTCTTGCCTGGCCATTTGAATTGGTCAACTCTGGCAAACCTCTCCATGGATTGGTGAGAATTTCCTCATAGTGTTTACACAGGACTGAATTGATGTACAGTTTAGTTTTATTCCAACTTATGAGCAAAATATAATTTTGCCCTTAGAAAGAATCCCACTGGCCAAACCCATTCCTAAAGAAAATGAAATCAATTAAACAGTTTAGTTTAGATTAAGGTAATTCAATTTGTTACTCAGACATAATGAAAAAATTCAAACACAATTTTTTTCATGGCACTTGATTCAAATCTATTAAAAAAACAGAGCCTTCTAAAGGAAAACAAAGAAACAATTATACATGTAATTCAACACAGAAGAATGTCTTATTTTTCTTTTTTTTTTATTGCACTGCCAGCTATGATGATTCAACCAGTTATAAAAATAATATGTCTAAAAAAAAATCTAATAAGGCCTAAACTCATATAACATTTCATACACTAAAATCTAAATTCCCTTTCTATTCTTTAACACAATAACTGGGATAATAATATTATTCTTCTTCTCCAGTAATTCAAATAGTGAGATTTATTCTGACAAAATTTAATGCACAGGATTTTAAACTTTCAGGTTTATAGGGCAAAAATTTTCAAATGATGTTACAGGCTGGAATAGACCAAAAACTGTCAGATGTTTGGTGGAACTGGTGGATGAGAGTATACAGAAATTTAGCACATCATCATCATCATCGCCCGTCACTCCCATCAGAGTATAGGCCACTAAATAAAAGATCTACAGCGACTTCTGTCCTGTGCCTTTCTCTCACCAGCTGCTTACAGTTGAACCCCCATCCTGGTGATGTTGACTTCGAGGTCTTGCCTCCAGGTGTTTCTTGGTCTGCCTCTCTTTCTTTTTTCTTGAGGATTCCATCCCAACGGTTGCCTTGTGATGTTAATTGCTGGCTATTGTAATGTGTGTTACCTATCCAGCCCCATATCTTCTTCCTGATTTCCCTCTTCCGCTGAAATTTGGCCGGTGCGTTCTAAAAGGCTGGCATTTGGTGATGGTGTCAGGCCATCGTATTTGAAGAACTTTCCTAAGGCAGCTGTTGATAAAGGTCTGGACTCTCTTAGTGGTGGTCTTTGTAATCCTCCAGGTCTCAGCTCCATACATTAGGACTGATTTTTCATTAGTGCTGATCTACAATGCTACCCAGATAAGTAAAGGACTCTATTTCCTACAGCTGACTTCCTTTTAGATTGACTGCATTTGTGCTGGTGGAGTTAATTTTCAGGATCTTGGATTTATCTATGTGTATGCTGAGACTGACCTCTTCGGCTGTGGCAGTCACTAGATGTGTTTTTTCTTGCATCTGTTGATGGCTAAGTGCAAGGAGAGCAAGGTCATCTGCAAAGTCCTGGTCGTCCAGCTGTTTTAGCAAAGTGCTTTGGATTCCATTTCTTCAATCCCTGGTGGATTTCTCCATAATCCAGCCTATAACCAGTAGGAAAAGGAATGGAGATAGCAAGCATCCTTGTCGGACTCCTGTTCGTACCTGAAAGCTGTCTGTTAGCTGCCCACCATGGATAACTCTGCAGGTTATACCCTCATATGATTTCTCAATCAGGTTAACTATTATTACGGGGACACCATAATGTCAAAGGAGTATCCAGAGCATAAGTTAGAAAATGTGTTCAAGAATTTTGAAATCTTAATGTACTCTTGTTTGCATAATATTTAGACAAATATATTTATTAAAAGAATGGTGAATTTGTAGTGAGAGTAATATTTATAGACAATGCAGACCATGAAATTTAAACATTAAAACTTAAAATCTAATGTTTACTGCTTATTTAAAACAGAATAGTAAAGACTGAAATGTCTCTCACTGGTCCTTGATGATAGTTCCAGCCATTAGCTACATGCATGTCAGTGCTGTCATTGTCATTGAAGTAATCTCCTCTGTAGCAGTAATCACTTCAAACAAAATAAAAATAATTTCCAATGTAATTGTTAACAATACTAAAAATTACACATCAATACTTTGTGGTGAGCAAATCTAAAAGATTACACATCAATACTTTGAGGTTAGCAACAATAAAAGCTTACTCAGTAATACTTAGCTGCTTTCATAGAATGTTAGCGGAATAAAAAAGAAGACATGGTTTTTTTTCACGATCATTAATCTGAATAAAACATTATTGTGAATAAATTCATGTTTATGCGTACCTGGGGTCTAAAGTTTTCATTCCCAAAGGCCCCATTAAAATTTTCTCCGCCATGTTCAGTGCTGTCCAGGCCTTCTCAGGTGTAAATAAATTAGGACACTGAAAAATGAATTTTTTTTTTCAATGATATTCTTTAAAAAAATAATCCCCCCCCCTTTTCCAGATATTCTGAGGATGGCAGGTATCTCTTTAGACCAGACATTGCCAAAATACACCCCACTCATTAAATACAGTTAATTTAGTTGTTTGATAGGAACCTTCCTTCTGATCTCGTCTACTTATCCAATCCATGGCTTAATTTAAAAAGGCAGACACAAACATGTAAAAATAATTGGCCAAAAACAATCTGACCAAAAAAAAAAATTTTTTGTCAACATCTCCTTTTTACTTTACATTATGTCAATAGAAGTTAACACTGCCATGTATTAAAATCAAATTGTATAATGCATTATTAGCTCAAAACACATTAAAGTTTATTTGTGTATGTTGCATGCTGTACTCAGTATACATGCTGTAGATTAGGGATGCAATCCAAGCAAGTACGGACACCAGTCACCTACCTATGTCTTTCCATGGTGTCACCACAATAGCCACTACACAGTTGGCTAGAACGGGGATAAAAGAAGGGCACTACAAAACATTACCATTTAATAACATAGAGATATAAACATCTTGTAAGAATTAAATCAAGACAATGAAACCACTTACAGCCATCATGGCCACTGGAAAGTTACATCTAAGCTGGTAATCTGTCCAACAGAATGAGGCATTCAGTGTATCCTTGTAAATGCCTCTCCTGTTAATCAGATCAGGTCTGGGTTCATTATCTGGGTCAGGCTTTTCTGCTATGAAGTAGAGTTTCTCAAAGTTGACCTTTATTTTCTCAAACCAGTTAGCAAAAGTAATCTTCTCAGCTTTACCTTAAAAAAAATTAAATTAATCCATTTTAGAGTGGTTTCTTATTTTTCTATTGCAGTCCAAGGTATGATGATACAACCAGAATCATAAGTCTAAAAGCAATTTAATAAGGGCCAAACTCATAAAAATATTTTATACACTATACGTGTAATGCTAACTAGATATAAATCCTTTTTTTTATTCGTTAACACAAAAAACAGTGGTAATAAAAGATTAATTTTTCTTCTTCAATAATTTTAAGTGAGATTTATTCTGAAAAAATTGAATGCATAGAATTTTAAAATTATTTGGGATTGTGGGGCAAAATTTTAAAATGATGCGGGCTGGAGTAGACTAAACTGTCAGACGTTTGGTGAAACTGGTGGATGGAAGTACACACCATTAGTTAGACATTCAACGCCACCATAAGGATACAGCTTGTTCTCATTGGCGTTGGCCAACCACCTAACCACTCTGGCACACATGCCTACCAACTCAACGGCTGAACCATCTCTGCAAGGTGAAGAAAAAAACTGCATATGGTTAAATAGTGAAAAATGTGTCAACATTAGATATTAAATATAAATTTGAAAAATTAGCATACTCAGTAAAACCATATTTTTTTGGAACACTCACAGAGATAAATAACTATAATAAATTTATATAGGACGTCGATTCAAGAGATTGCAACTTCTTAATGAACACAATTAATAACTACTAATAAAGTTATATAGGACGTCGATTCAAGAGATTGCAACTTCTTAATGAACACAATAACTATCACCATTCTCATGCACATTTTATCTTTCTTGTTAGTTGCCTCACCTTGGTGTGGCTGGTTTCCCTTTGTTACCAGCTTTAGCGGAGCTTCCCATCTTATCCATCCAGGTACCACAGTTGTGTTCATTACCACCAAATACAAAGCCTGTTTTCCAATCTATGCCCACCTTCACATTGAATCCTGCAGTAAAAGAAAACAAAAGTTCTTTATCAAACTTCAATAATTTTTGTTTTAAAGAGTACACCTAAGTAAAGAATGGTAGAATAAATTTGATAGATATAATAATCTCTAATAGATAGAATAGATTTATGATAGATTGAATAAGATGATGATATGTTAGGAGTACCATGAGAAAACAAAATAATGACAAAATACTAAAATGGAGAAAAATAAATTGTGAACATAGCTTAAAATTGTTTTTTTTTACCCATTAATACATGTATAGCATTTCTTTTTTATTTATCCTAGCTCGTTCTAAAAACAGTTTGTGATTATTATTATTATTATTATATAGAAAGCTGAAAAAGGACTACAAATAAGAAAGGATGAATAATTCAATTTTTTTTACATTGTTCGACTACGTTTTTTCCCATGTAAATAATACATGTATTGAGATTAGAAAGGAGATTCCAATAACACTTTTCATTACTAATACATGTATATAAATTAATTTAAAATAAATAATTCACATTTTTTTTTTAAAGTCCATGAGAAATTTATTTCTTAAGATCATTAGCAACATTTATAAATACAGCTATTAGGATCATGCTATTGTCATTTATATATATATTTCTCTAAAAATGTAACTCGTATTGCTATAATCATCACCACCAGTCCTGCTAGAATTTTCAACTGATTTTTTTTCCAGTGACAATTTTCAGATTTATTTAGCAGCATTTTAAAAGTACACTGATAATGCCAGTGAAATATTTAGAAAAAAAAAAATTCCAATAAAACTGGGGTAACCAGTATATTACCTAGATCAAACATCTGATCATCTAACTGAGGCCCGGCATTTCTTTCTCTAAATGAAACACCCTGAGCATGCCGACTCAGCGCTTCCTGCATTACATCACACAAAGGCTGATCCTGAAAAACAAAACAACAAAGAATTGTTAAACATCACTGTGACAAAATCATAGCCTTTAATTTATAAGGCTTTAAAAATGCAATAGTATACAACAGCCCTGTGATTTTCCAGGCAAAATTGTTAAAAAAAAATATTATATTCAAAGTGTTACCATACATTTAGTAAATGATGCATGACCAGCCAACCTAAAACCCTGTTCTGATCTTTAAAAAAAAACACAATTGCTAGGGCAAACGAAGTAACGGAGGTGGAGCCTAGGGCATGCTCCTAATTAAAGGTTTCTATTCATTGTTTAGTCAAAGACCAACAACTCACATAAACACCAGGATTAAGGGGCGCAGAATCATCAGTTGGGTACAAGCGGCTGACAGGATCCTGGAGTATACTGTAACCACTTGGGACCTGTGAACAGTAGTCTCCAATGGCCATCAGCCAGTACCAGACAGCATCCCTTGCATTGTATCGTGCACCAGTGCCCTCGTTCAACAAGTTTGGAATCAGACCATGCCGCAGTGTCCCAGCATAAGCAAGTATGATGTGCCTGATCAGTAAGAAAACAACAACATAAATTTCTAATTCTAAATAAAGGAATAATAAATAATGATATGTCCAATCCCTTATGATCACTCCTTGTTTGATAATCATGTTGTTCCCCTTTTGTATGTTAGGTGCTTGTAGCCTGGTTTTTCTTAGCATGCATTAAAAAGTGTTGAAATTGACTTACCTGGCTAACTCATGCTGTCCTGTGACCAGCAATAGACCACGGAGAGAAATGAATGTATCTCTCCCCCAGTTTCTCATGTAACCACCACCAAAATGAGGAAAACCTGATTGAAAGACAATTGAAATTAAGTCAACAAAAAAGATCATTTCTCCAAGATTTCGATTAATTTTGTGCTAATATAACGGCATAGTGAGCTTTCTCAGTTATTTTGAAAGCTATAAAAGATGCAGTCTATTTTAGTTGTTTGTTTTTTTTTAAATTAAATCCTGCGATTTTTGCAGTGATAATTCAGCAAAGGGAAAAAGATAAACATAAGAGAAAACTTGAAATATAAGCATCATGTTAAAATGGGAGCAAATGTAATACAAAGCAGCATGTTATAATTAACAACTTAAACAACATTGGTTACATTTTAAGTTAAAAAAAACTCTTCAATGAAAACTGAAGCGGTTAATGCCAGACTAGCCTGTCCCCACATCTTGGATTAGGCTTAAACTGGATCTTGTATCAATACAGTGTATATATAAATATATGAAGCATCTGGGCATAGTGCTAGCCACACAACCCTAGGCTGTGGCTACAGAAACATTTCAGTTTCCCAAACGGCCCCTGAAGGCTAAGGGAACTTTACTTTACTATACAAAGAGTTTAGACCCAGAGCTTAAAAGGTTTAAATTAATCATATATTTAAGGATGTACAAAATATTCAGAAGAATTTGAACATTGCAAATTTGCATAAATAATAAAAAAAAAGACTTTTTTTTTCACAAAATGTGTTAGAGCTCTCTTATATAAGTCATCTTAAAAAAGTCCTACACAAGAGAAGAATCATTTCACCTGCAGACATAGAGAGTGGTGCCTCTTCCAACTGCTTAGTTTTGTTGTTGAATTCTCCCCTGGGACGAGGTGCCAACTTTGGTGATAGAAAAGGGAGTCTGCCCTGACAAGTGTAGCCGACAAACTGTAGTGCTGTCTGGCTCAGCATCTTGACAAAGTGAGAACCATCTTTCACAAAACTGAAGTAAAAATTTAATCGGCTAATAAATTCAAAGATATATCATAGGTAAATTGTGTATTCCTGAAAATTTATTTAGTGGTTGAATAGTATATGACTTCAAATATAGCACTTTGATTTCCTAAAATTTGCTGTTGGTGGTGGGGAAAAACGCTGAAAATCCTTTTTAAATCCTGTGAGGGTTTGGATGAAGTGTAGAATTGATCTATCACCTTTATGCCAGGTACACAATTCAAAGCAGGGTGGACTTCATTAGGTCCTAATAAATATCTTGAGCATTCAGCAGGACTTAAGACTGATCAAGTCTGGGGCTCCACAACACAAAACCATAAATGGGTGTTGCCAATCAATGTGAGCGTAATCTGCATTCTGCAGGTTATGGGTTCAAATAACTGCAAGTCAAGTCACTTACCATATGTCATCCCAGGTGCTTCTTTTGCCATTTCAAACTCAGCTATAGGAGGTTTGGGGAAAAGGCACTCATGCAACCATCCCGTTATTGGTTTATCAGAACATCTTAAATGATAATATATGCTTTTAATTACAAATATGTGCCAAAGATGTTTTCAAAGTGTAAACTTGATGGACTTACTCAGACATTAAATCTTCAGCAGCTTCAGACAGCACCATATCGGCCCCAGTCACAATGGCATCAAAGTAACAAGGGATAAGATAGCGGGGCATCTTCTGAAGGTGTTTAAAGATGGATTCAAACCATTTTGATAGCTGGAAAGATTTATATTCAAATGATAATAAGTGTATAAATCTGCATGATAAAGTGCACTAAAGAGCTCTAACTTTAACAGACATTGATATTTCTGTCATCTCCTGGTTGGTAACTGTTGTAAATAAGATATTATTCATTATGGCTCCTGTATCTCATTTATTACAAAAACTATGGAGGCACCATGGAGGACATATTTGACTGGAATGGTTGAATCTCAGCCAGTTTCGGAATAGTTAAATGAAATAATAATTATCCTAATTTTATTTAAAGGTTTATAAATACATGTAGGAAATAAGAAGGAGAACAGATTGACCAATTATAAAACAAATACTAATTTTCAATCATCAATCAGGTAGTTTAAAAAAAAAATTTTCTGAATGTCAACATCAAGTATTTCAACAGACTCCAGATTCTAATGTTCTGTAAATTTGAAGTCTGATATCAAACCAAGCAAGCTTACATTTTCAAGTCCAGAGTGCACTTTCAGACGATTGGCTATATATTCTGGCAGCCAGTTACCTTCTCTTAGGTTGGAACAAAGAGGATGTCCCAGGTCATTGTTAGGTCTGATTACACTCAACAGAGACATTACACCTGAAAAAAAAAAGTAAACATTGAATAAATGTTACTATCTCTGAGAAATTTTTAAATTTCATATTGTCTGGGATCAGTTTCTACCTTTCAATCCACAGTAGACAAGCGGTCCACTGTTAGGAACTCTATAAGCTCCAAATTCATAGCAGTCATCTCTCTCTTCCTGGTCAATCCTGAACAAGATACGATTGAGGTCAGCAAAGGTCAGCTTTGAGACAATGGCGCGGAAGTGGCATTTATCAGTCTCACTGAACATTGTGTTTCCACTGTAGGTCCTCATCCTGTATCCAAAATGACCTAACCCACGTCTAATTTCTAGAATAGCCCTTCTAGCAATGTCTGGTAGTGAGCATCTATGTAGTAAAAAAAAATTTCCCTTGTTACTGGTTATCAGAATCAAGCATCGGAAGAATCTTATGCTGAAATTGAAGCCTTTGGGAAAAAACAATGATCTTCAATTTCTCTTATGATTTATTAATGCGGACCAAAGGCTGATTGATTCAATAGTTTCTAATAAGGGGAAGAATAATATGGCTGTCAAGGCCAGTGGTTTTCAACCTTTTTGATCTTTGACATTTTCTTCCTGTGCAGCACTAATAATTCAAAAGCTTTAAAGCTTTAGAGCAGTAGTGGTGAACATTTTTTAAATCAAGAGCACTTTGAACACAGGAATATTACCCGCAACAAAAAACTTTATTATTCAAGAAAACAAACAAAAAAAAAAAACACCAACAAGTGCTAGTTACCCTTGTCTGACCGTAAGTTTCTTTTTTTTTTATGCTGAACATCTAAAGAAAAATTAGTCAAAGGTTTATGATACACACTCTTTGTCGCAAAAAAAATGAAACAATCAAATGAGCTGTATAGAGAGCACTCAATGCTGAGTCAACACGTCATGTAGACAAGGAAGAATTAAATTGCAGGAATATGATCTCCAAACTGCAAAATATATTTAGAAGTCCTAAAATTAAAGTTGTTTCCGACAATACTTTTTTTTATACTCTCTGAAGTAAAATAATGCTTTCAATAGATTATTTCTTACACTCAAACAAGGGTCCTAGCTTGTCTACAATTTATATTTTATTATTTTATTTAATTAAGAGCCTGTCTTAACACAGTGGCTATTCTTCACTCCTATAATTATAATTCTCTTTGTAATTGCTCAGATTTCACATAATCTTAAGTAAAATTGTACTATTGGTTCTATTTTATCTGATAACTAAATTCATTGAGCCTGAAAATATTATATAAAAAAGATATAAAAAAAAATTGTGTGTACTGCAGTGGAAGCACTATGGGACACTTAGGAAGGTGTCTAGCTGCACCCTCTGACATTAAGATCATTCTCACAACCAAAGCGAGATAGAAATCTTATAGATCATAATCAAATCAAATGTCTACATTTGTTATTAGCTGCATTAATTGTGGTCAAAATTATGAAAGAGTTATCCTTCTTTTTCATTCATATCAAGATATTTATCATTAAATCGTATAATTTAAACTAGAACACATTCCTATAGAGCAGTGTCAAATAGTTGTATAATTTAAACTAAAACACATTCCTATAGAGCAGTGTCAAATAGTTGTATAATTTAAACTAAAACACATTCCTATAGAGCAGTGTCAAATAAAAAACAATCCATATTTCTAATTTTTTTTTTCTGTTACATAGCTACTTTAATTAGCTTTGCACCACTTTATGACACTAATACATCAGGAGCCAGAATCTGCTATCAAATCTTATGTTTACAGAAAAATTGGAATTGTAAAAAAAAAGGTTGTCAATATATCCTATAACAACTAACCCCATCCCTAACCCAATATGTATTAATAGTGCTTGCATCCAGTTTAGTAAAATAAAGTAATTACTTGATAGCCACAACAGTTCCAGGAGTCAGGCTGGAAAATGAGATTTCTGTGGCCTGGCCTTCACTATGACTCTTAGATTTGATTACCTGACTATCGTGTATGGGGAAGTGCTCACGGAGCTGAAGGTAATAATTGGGCAACCCATTGATGAAGTTATTATCACGCTTATATACAAACTGGGATGCATGGTGGAGCTTTCCTTCCAGAATAACTTCATCTATTTTACCTGTAAAAGAAACAAAATTATGTATACATGTACTGGCTGTTCCAAGAAATATTTTTGTCAATAAAAATATTTCATGCCGAGTTTGTAATTGCTTAACCAAATAGACCTATGTATCCTATATGTTTTAAAGGTGTCTCATAATGGCATAGCCAAATAGACCTATGTGTCCTATGTGTTTTAAAGGTGTCTCATAATGACATAGCCAAATAGACCTATGTATCCTATATGTTTTAAACATGTCTCATAATGACATAGCCAAATAGTCCTATGTATCCTATGTGTTTTAAAGGTGTCTCATAAGCATAACCTATCAATTTAAGAAATTATTTGACTTCTCATATGTCCTAGTTAGTTCTATGTAATAATATTTAAATCTTTTTAATTTGAGATTCAATTTAAGTACAACCAGAAGGGAGTCAAAAGTTTTACCCATTGAGCTACTGGAACTTATAAATCTTTGTATTTAGTGTTTCTAGAAGTCAAGTAAAACCTCTTGGCTAAATGTTTTTTTTGAGGATCAAATTAAAACTCTGCTCACTTTGCTACTAATTGCCTAAAATCAATAAGTCGGTTAAAATTTTTAAAAACTTTTCAAGTAAAAGATTTTAAAAAACTGACTAATGGATTAATTTATATTTTGTTAACAAAAGTGTTTATATTATTATTATTAAGTAATGTTGAAAGATGAGTCATACAGCTACTATTTATAGCTTATTTTTGACAGGTATCAGAATTCACAGACACCTGCATTCACATTAGTTTTACAGTGGTATTATTTGCTAAAGGAAGATGCTGAATGAATAGCAGGCTCAACATATCTTATGTTATTTTGTTAACATTTCATTTATTATGCATTACTCTTTTGCTGAATAGATGAGGATAACACTTTTTTTTAATTTAATTCAGAGGTGCACAAAATATTTTTTTTTTAAAAGTTTACATTGTAAAAACCATGCTCACCCTGTACAGTAATAGTTCTGATGTATCCCTGGTCCAATATGTTAGCAGGGTGAGTGAAAGATGTCCTAGCAATTAACACAACAGATTCATGACTTTGTGGCTTGTGTCTGGTTATAGAGACTGTATTGACATCTACTTGATCTATGTAAATCTGGATTTCAATAATCATTTCTATATTTTTTTTTAATCTATCATTTAGCATTCTTTTAAACTTGTTAATTATACATAATAATGTAGCATTATAATTAAAACTCAATAGAAGGCATAATTAATAAAACATAATTTTCTTATTTATTACATTTTTATATGGAACCATAAGTTCCATTAATTTACTAGCCTAAACACTTATTTAAGTCGACAATGCTTTTTTTTTTACTCTCTGAAGTAAAATAATGCTTTCACTAAATTATTTCTTACACTCAAACAAGGGTGTTGGCTTGTCAACAATATATATTTTATGATTTTTATTCAATTAGAGTCTGTCTTAACACAGTGGCTAACTGGCTATGCTTCACCCCTATAATTCTATTGAAGCCCCTATAGTCTTAAGTTTATAATAATAAAAAAACTAACAACCAAGTCAGCTAAAAGTAAAATTAGAATTTATTTCATTTAATATATTGTTATATCAATTTTTTATGTAATTAGAAAAGTGAAATATTTTTGCCTTGGAAGAAATGTAGTCTACTTCACACTTAAAAAGATTTATCCAATGCAAACTAGAAAGAAAGTAAAAATAGCAATATTTCTCAATAATTGCTGCTGGTGAGTATTTAGAGGTGTTTTAGAATTTAGATTAATATTCATTGGACGCTTTTGCATTATGAAAAAAACAACCTTTGAGCGGAACATTCCACATTGTTTAAATATAGAGCAAATCAAGTATCCATGAATCATCCATAAATTATTTTGTAGGGATGCGCACTGGACAGTGTTATAAATGGTCAGCTTAATGAAATTAATCAATGTTTGAGTTCAGCTTATAAAAAAAAACTTTTTTAGATTTGTGATTTTATGGGAGTATTTTAGAAAAAAGCCTTGTCAAGACCTAGTTTTACATCTTACTTGCTGTTCAATAATTTATGTGAGTTTATGACAGAAATTCCATAAAGACAGCAGATATTTCATCATAAACTATAAGGTAAAGCTTCTAAACAGTTAAAACAGCTTATCAACTAGATAATTATTGATTCCACTTTATCAAATACTGCAAGGTATAGCTTCTAAACAGTTTAAACAGCATATCAAATAATTAATTATTGATTCCACTTTCATTTTTTTGAAGCCTCTCAAGCCCATGCACTAACTCTCATTGGATAAATTCAGTAAAGAGGTACCTCATTTAATGAACATCCTGCTTAACGAACAGCACCACCATTACCGCACACATGCCTCATGGAATAAACATATTTCCACAATTAGATTCAAACATCACATATGGAAAATTTCATTTCAAGTAAATATAAAAATCAACAGGCTGAATCTGGCCTTATGTATATTTTATGAGGACCAATCATCATGACGCTTGTTTCTCGCCATTTGTGTCATTTTTTTCCCTTGCTTTGTGATTTGAATCTTAGTTTTTTACTGGTGTTTAAAATTAAAAGGCTTCTTGTTGCAGGACATTTTTTTTTTAAACTGCACATTTTTTAATGTTTCAAAGAAAATTAAACCCCACAGAAAATGAGTATCATGAAACAGGGTGTTAATGGGAATGCTAAAAATACCCTTACTATCAAATTGAAGAAAGAAATCATTCAACTAGTCCTGTTCACTTATGCAAAAATAATACATGCATTGGTATTACCAATAAAACTATAAACTTTCTGGACTAAAAATGAGACCAGTTAATAGTCTGCATGAACATCCTGAGTTTGTCCTCCCCATCTCAACACCAACTATCTTCATTACCTGCTGTAGTGAGAATTTCACTAGTTCCCCCCCCCCCCCATTAACAGTGCTAGGTCAACATCAAGAAGTAATTTTCTTGATTTTTTTTTTAGGGAACTGGGAACAGATAACATGATTGCCTTAGAAGTATATGAAAAATTGTGTTTAGCTTTCCAGGGTACCACTGTACAAACTCATTTTGTTTAAATAGACTCTCATCAATGTTACAATTTATGTTTTTTTAAAAATATTAATGGAGAAAAGAATGTTAACAAAATAGTAATAAATGAATTTTAAAAAAGTCCTACTTGAGAATAACCTTCTCTGGCAAGCCAGTAATGCAGCTTATTGAGTGCCCTCTTGCCTGCAGTGATACCAAATGAATCATTGATAAACGGTGGACTTGGATTCTGTTGTGGTGACCGTGAGGTGTAGAGTCTTTCTTCTTTGACTACATTAATCTGAAAGAAGATACAAACATTGCAAATAGTATTAAATATTTTTTTTTTATCATTAAGAATAAATCCACCAGCTCACTATTGTATTGTTGTTTTAATATTATTCCCATCAAAAACAGAAGATGATTTTAAACTTAAATTTATAAGTGAAATTATTGTTTCAAAAATACAATAAATTAACCAAAAAAGATTAACAGAGATCATAGACTGAGATGATGTAATTTACCTACATACTATGCATACTTAAAAAAAATATTTTTAAAAAATTAACTAAATTATGGCATCTAAATTGATTATATAAACTTTTAAAAAATACAACTGCTATAGTACAATATTATTCTGGGGTGATAAAATAAAATAAGCTTTTCAGAGCGCTAATGCCTATACAAAAGGATATAATAATGAACAGTCACCCATGCCTAAAATACCTCTTACAAAATATATTTCCCTATTGTTTTGTGGTAAACTAAACCGATTTAACAGTAACCGCTAAGTTGTAGAAACAAATGGGCAAGAGACTTTGTATTTCTCCCTCCCCAATAATTTTTTTATACTTTTTAAAAGGACACCACAGACAAAAAATATAGACATCATAATGCATACTATTTAAAATATTTTATTTAAAAACACATATCAATATGAACGAATTTTGTTTTTTTTTCCAATTATTAAGAGTTGTTTTTTTCTAAAGTAACATTGTCATTGATATTAAGTTTGTAAATTTTCAAATATGTTATAATGCTGATTTTTTTACATGTTAAGATGTAACTGCTAAAGGTTAGATTTACTTTTCAACATCAAAGTAACTCAAATCATTGGCTGGCACAAATCAAGATGCAATTATCTATACTAGTATTATTTTAATACTAAACTTTCCCTGTAAAATCTCAAGCCTGTTAAAAAAAAGGTTTAAATATTATTAATGTAAAATTAATGATGATGATAGTAAAAATAAGTAAAATAACTATTTTAGGCCAATTGATAAAAATAAAATTATAAGAATTATGCACCAAACATTTTAAAATGTAATTTGTTTCTTTATTCACTGAAAGCATGGCTATCAAAAGTTTTTTCTTCCATTTAAAAGGTTTTTAATTTCAACACCATTTGTATCAAGATCTCTATTAATGTGTCTAGAAATCCAAATGGTTCCAAAGCATGAAAAATAACAGAATAATAAAAGTTCTATAATGGTTTTCTAGATAAGATCTTAATTATTTTATAACCATATTGAGAAATACTTTTTTTTAATTAAAACTGATAAATTTAGTTTACAAATAAACTGTACAAGAATGGAACAATATACTAAAATAACTCTAGTTAATAAACACCATTTTGACAACCAACTTAAGTATAGATATTTTTCCTTCAAATGTTTTAATAAACATAAATGAGACAATGTCTAAAAAATTCATCCTTACCTGTCAGTGTTGTAAAGTTTTAACGCTAAATCCATGTCAATGGTTGATTTGAACCTACGATATTCAGGGTCTTGTACAATAGTCAACTGATTTTCAGTTCTGTTTACCATTCCAGCTCTAGCTGAAGGAAAATGCAAGTAGCTAATTTCAAAGTTTAAATAAAATAGTTAATGATAAAAGCTAAGAAAATTTTTTAATTAATCCTAACATGTTATAAATATCAAGCAAAGAACATTTAATTTTATACTAATTCATGTTTTATATAAAACATAAATAAATCTTTCACTACATAGACAGTGGTTATCAATAGATTTAACTTCTCAGCTTCTCTATCTGTGCTAACTTACTTTCAAAAGCTTTTTCAAACTCTTTAACAATATGTTCCACATCAACGCAAAAAAATTCATGAATCCTATGGTAGGAGAAAACTTTGTGGAGTACATGATTGATGGCCTAAAAATAAAAATGAATACATGTACAACAGAAAATCACTGAATGTAGGTCATCTTATAAGGGTGAATTTTACAAAGAGATGTGGGGGACAGATGGTCAAGCAGTGTAGAGCCTTCCACTGTCTGAGAGTCCCATGTTTTATTATGGTGAGAAATAGGTCCTGTTGAGAAATTGTTTGAAAGTCCTTAAACTTCACCAAGCTTTAAATGGGTACCTGATTTGAATTGGGAAAGTAAAGATGGCTAACCACACAATATGCCATGTTCACAGAAATAGATGGATTTTATGCTTCATCTACTCTGATAGCTATTGGAACTTTACTTTTTTTTATGAAAATATATATATCAAACAGCATAAACAATCCTATGCTGAAAACAAAACATTTTTCTGATGCATTGATAAATTAAATTAAATCTGTATCAAATTAACTCTCAACCATTGTTCATTTTCAGCCATTTTTTTAAGCTGATTGCAGGGTGTTTTGTAAAACTTAACATTTTTCATTATATTATAAGCTACCTAGTGATGTTATATATCACTGAATTCAGAAATGAATAAGCTATTTAATGATATAAAACTTTTTATATAATAGAAATTTTTAATTTTGTAAAATTATAGTGTAAATGATTTTTTTATTATTTTTTTAAACTAAAAATACAAATACATCACAAACAGTAAGAATAAAAAAAAAAGTATGAAGAATTTAAACAAAATCTTTATTATTTACATAAACATTATTCATGTATACAACACATAAACAAATTTGGACTTAAAATTTTGACAATTTTTTTTTTATTCCACTATAAATGATACTATAGAAAATTGAAAAAATAAAAAAAAATAAGGACTGATGCCTCTAGTGTGAAAAAAAGACATTATTCTCACACAATAAGTACAATGTTAGACTAGACAAAATTGATCATTAAATTTTATATATTATTATTATAAGTGACAGGAAACACATTTAAATGAATTGATAATTACTTTAAATGTTATTTATGATAAAGTAAAAGACAATTTCTGTCATCTTGAAAACACAAGAAAGTATCACATGCAGAACATTTTGTTCTTGTTTTTCTTTCAAGTTTATAAAGTGAATAACATAATTTACAGTTTTTTCTTTCCTTTGAAGGAACCATTACAGGTAAAATAGGATGATTAGTTTTTATTTTATATGCTGTCGCTGTCGGAACCTCATCTAAGTCATCAATCTTTCCTAACTGTCTAATTAACTCTATTGTGTAATCTAACTGACTATATCTTGCTGGTCTATTTAATTCAATAATATCTGGATTTTGTTTCCTCCAGTCTTGAAAAAGAATATAACTATTTACCCTAGCAATATCAACAAAATGAAAAAATAAAGTTTTCCACCATTTATTTGTTTTTCTAAGCATATTATATTTATTTAAAAGTTGATCACTTTTGTCTACCCCTCCCATATTAATATTATAATCCTTGACTAAAAGTGGTTGTCTTACTTCTAATTTTTCAAAAGTCCCATTTTTTTTATTTCTTCTCATGACTGAATTAAAAGAATTAGCTTTATGCATTGTAGAAACCAAAGATACTGTTTTGTTATCCCTCCACTGCATTGTTAAAGTTTCCTCTTTCCTAACCCATCTCATATCACCCCTCTTTGAAGTCTTTTCCCATTGTTTTACATTTTTTAATTCAGTAGGAAATCCTTTTCTAGTAGTCAAAATGGTACCACAGGCTAATACACCTTTTTTTAACAAATCTTTTACTAAAACAAAACTAGTATAAAAATTGTCGAAAAACAAACGATAGCCTTGATTAACAATGGAAGATATTAAATTCATTACAACCCCATAAGCTAATCCAAATGGTGATAAAGTTTCAGACTTACCCAAATAAACATCAAAATCATATGTATATCCAGTAACAGAATCCGCAAGCACCCATAATTTCATCCCCCACTTAGTTGGTTTATCTCTAATGTACTGACGAAATGAATATCTTCCTTTGTTTCTAACCATTCGTTCATCAATTGAAATATTAGGTCCAGGCTGGTATAATTTCATGCATTTTCTTCTAATGAAATCAAACAAAAACCTAACTTTAGTCAATTTATCCTCTGCCTTTTCGGTGTTTCGGTTTGAAACTTTCAAAAAACTAAGTATTTGTTCAAAACATGGCCTGGTCATAAAGGCTCTTGCCCATAGTCCATTGAATAAACTTTTTTTGTTCCAGTAAGACTGAACATTTGTATCATCCCCATGTACATTAAAAGTCCAATAAAGCTCACCTACATCTGTCCAGTTTTTGTACATGGCTGGTTTAGTTGGTCCAATAAATGCAGCATTCTGATTAGTCGTGTTGCATAGCTCTCTGACCAAAGTTGAAGTAAAAAACAGAGAAAAAATGGACAGATGAGTCAGATACTTTTTTCTGTCTTGTCTTGTAAATGACTCTGGAAAATGAGCTCCAGGAGTTCTCTCAGGTTTGAAGGGTGGCAAAGCATAAGGAGGTCCAGAATCTTGGTCATCATAACTGAAGATAAAAAGATGTAGTAACATTAGAAACATTTTTTTTTAAATGAAACAATGATATTTTGTTAAAAATTTATTCAACAAAATATTCAGTAATAAATTAGCCATCTAAAATTGTTGAATTATTTCTTTTGTTTTGTTCAAATGTGAAAAAAAAAATACGTTACCAATGTAAACAAAAGAAAGTTACATTTACTATGGCCCTAAACAAATATGAATTATAAATGAATGTGTGGAAAATGTACCTTTAATTATATAAATAGTTAAACTAACAGAATTTTTGTAAATGTTTTGATACCTATAAATATCTACTAATGAATATACAATTAACAAAATAAAAAAAAATTGCCATGTGCGTTTCGGCTTTGCCACTAAGACTAATGTTTACCTTCCATTGTTGACTTATTTAGTGGAAAATCGATGTATATTTTCAGTTTCACTGACTTCTTCTTCTTCCTCTTCAAGCCAAACTTCATCCTCACTTGAAATATAGTCATTTTCATCGTCGGAAGATGAATACATATCCATAATTCTTTAAAAAAATTGAGGACAGCTAATAAAAAAGAGGACTGTCGTAAAAGTGACAAAATGGCGACCATCATCCGGAAGTTTGTGGCGTAAACACGAGACTTTTATTTAATATTTTTTTTATTTAAAATGTAAAAAATGTGTAAAATGTTGTATTTTTTGCTAAAATATTCATTTTTTTATAACAAAACAAAAAATAAATTGATCAAAAGTAAAAACATAAAGAATTATAACATAAAAAAATCGTCGATCACCGGTGATCGAAAAGCCAATGCTACGATGGT
>JAGDYQ010000056.1:0-32500 GCA_021962125.1 Bulinus truncatus
GGCACATTACAGTATTCTTTAATATATATTTTTTTCGCTAAACAATTTTATATAATTCAATGACATCAAAGGACATCCCCGGGATCAGTGGCGTAGTGAGAAGGGGTGCAATGGTGGGGGGTCATCATGCCCCGAGCGCTATTTACAAAGGGGAGCCAAATGGTATATTTTACATAGAATATTATATGGTTGTTGAATGGAAAAGGGGGGGAGGGGGGGCGCTAAAATGGTGTTGTGCCCCGGGCGCGAGTTAAGCTCGCTACGCCACTGCCCGAGACTGGGTCACATAGAGGATGACCTCAACACAAGTATCCTTCCCTTGATCTAATTAAATGGGTCAATTAATATTTTAATAAAACTTAACATAGTATATTTTATTCGTTACTGAGAAATAATATAATATTATTTGAAAAAAATGTGTCGCAATTAGTTTAGTTTGAGATGCTGCCAACTGAGTTTATTTTTAAATCACGAATTACATTTATTTTAAAATAATAGTCTTTAATAGAATCAAACTAATTATTACCATTTATAGGTACACAACAAACTAAACTTATATTTTAACACCTGGCGCATTTTACGCCGCATTAGCATTGAAGTATGATATTAACATATGTCTGTTTGTAGGATATTTGTTAAATGTGAATAGTCAACCGTACAGTTACTCACTCAAACAATAAATTTCAAACCTTGCGCTTTTCTGGTACGCATCCCCTAACTCCTCACCTTCTATTTATAATATTGTCTACCGGTATTTATTTCATTAAAGCTATCAGCGTTTATCACAAGCAATGTTATCATCCTATGCAGGAGGTCTACCACAATGTTATCATCAACGGTCATTTGAGAACGATCGGACAACAGCTTAAACATCCTCTGGGAGCCACTGGTGCGTTAGAATCCACCGATGAGATTATCTCTAGCCCAGCCCCCACTCCTCCCTCCCACACCTCAACCTAATCACACCACACCTCCCTCCCTCCCTCCCTCCTGCTAACTACCCCCCCCCAGACCATCTTATCAGATGACGAGGCGTCTTGCTCGACAGCATTTCGGAACAGCATCGTTTATCTTGGAATCTAACCGGACAGCTGAGGTTTTGTGTTCAAAGAAAACGGTACTGAATTTTTGCGAGATGGTGGAGGGCGGGAGGGCGGGAGGGGGGAGGAGAGGAGGGGGGGAAGCTGCTAAAAGGAGGAAAGGAAGGAGGAGTGGGGTGTAAATGAAACGTCGGTGCCAGATATCGCAGGGGCGGTGAGCCATGAGGCCATAACTTCCGCGCCTGTCTGTCTTCTCGGCGAGTTTCTTCTGCCGTCGCCTGCACGTTCAGCTGTTCGGATTCCGTCTTGCACGGGTCCATGTTTTAGTCTGTTCGCACCGTGAGATATCTGCCGTGATACGCTGATCTCTTAATCTATCTATCTTTATATCTATCTATATGCCTATCTGTCTGTCTGTCTATTTATCCCTCTATGTGTCTATTTGTCATTATGGTCGGTTAATTTTGAACGAGTCTCGCTCTATCTGGACCTATAATAATATATTGATATGAGAAATAGGTTCAATAGATTAACTCTAACTGTTTGTCTGACTGTCTGTCTGTTTGCCTGTCTAGCCTCCTATCAGTCCGTGCGTGCATTCGTCCTTCAGTCTGTCTTTGTGACTGTCTCTCTGAACGCCCTTCCACCCGTCTCTCTGTCTGTCTTTCCGTCTGTCTATCTATATGTTGGTCTGTCAAACATATCCGTCTTTCTATCTATATATCTAAATAAATACAATCTATTAATCTATTCATATTAAAAAAGACATTAATATCTATGAAATACATATTTATCTGTGGCTGAAATCTGCGAAACGTTCATGCAATTTCTCTGAACTTCGTAACCAATGAACGCACTTGACGATATTTCCTGATGTTTACTTTGAAGATAAGACCCAGAGATGTATAGATGTAGACAGACACAGATATATATATTTAAATAACTTCGGATGAAGACATTTTCGGCTCCTGGGAAGCGGGATATATCAAAATAAACTTCCTGCTCCAGGACGCATCGACAGACATTCACATGCGCATACAACAGCTTTCCTGCGCTAGATAAAAATGATTGTATACTTCCGGTTTTTTCTTTTTGTTTTGTTTTGGTTTGGAATTTGGCGTTCAGTTGTTTGTTACATCAAAAGCCGTGGTGACGTATTTTTATGTCTCCGTTACAGAGTAAAAGCTTTCAATCGGCGCCTGCTGTCTCAGGGATCAAGCTGTATCTAGGATCACGCTGTCGCAAAGATCAAATTGTCTCAGGATTCACATTGTCTCAAAGATCACACTGTCTCAAAGATCAAATTGTCTCAGGATGCACATTGTCTCAAAGATCACACTGTCTCAAAGATCAAATTGTCTCAGGATTCACATTGTCTCAAAGATCGCACTGTCTCAAAGATCAAATTGTATCAGGATTCACATTGTCTCAAAGATCACACTGTCTCAAAGATGTATTATTTTGTGCGTGTGAGTATGAGAGAGAGACAGAGAGGGAGAGAGAGAGAGAGACAGAGACAGACAGAATGAGAGAGAGAGAGAGAGAGACAGAGAGAGAGAGACAGAGAGAGACAGAGAGAGAAACAGAGAGAGTCAGAGAGACAGAGAGAGACAGAAAGAGACAGAAAGAGAGAGAGAAACAGAGTGAGAGAGACAGAGACAGAGAGAAAGAGAGAGAAACAGAGAGAGTCAGAGAGAGACAGAGAGAGAGAGAGACAGAGAGAAAGAGAAAGAGAGAGACAGAGAGAGATTGAGACAGAGAGGCAGAGAGAGACAGAGAGATATTGAGACAGAGACAGAGAGAGACAGAGAGAAACAGAGAGAGACAGAAAGACAGAGAGAAACAGATAGAGACACACACACAAAGAGAGAGAGAGAGAGAAAGAGAGAGAGAGAATACACACATTGTAATAAAACCGTTAAAAAATCCAGGAAAGGTATAACGAAACAAAATTTCAAGATTTCCAGACCTGATAGACTAGAAGGTACATCAAACCATGCGGAAGTTCTGGAAACATCAATTAGTCTGCGAGGGTTAAGTGCTAGCTGCGCTCAAATAAACAATGGAAACCTCCCTTCCCCTTCCCCCCCCCCCCACTTCGTCATCCATTACTCCCGCTTTTCGCTTCGTTATAATACACACATATATACATATTTAAAGAAGCAGATTTTTTAAAAAAAAAAAAAGAGACATCAAAAGATAACCAACCAATCTTCTGTGTCCTTACGTCCCCCACCGGTGCTTCTGTTTTCAGTCCCGGGGGCTGTTGTGTAAACAACGCCAATCTTATGAGTGGGGGGGAGAGGGGGGGGAATACATTTTAAGCGACGTCTGGCCAATGCAAGCCAAATTTCTCCTTTATGTTTGGTTGGAGTTTATTTATTTAAATTGCGTTTTTGGTCTGTAATTTTTTTTTTAATTTTTTTTTATTGTTGTAATGTTGTGGTGTTTTAAACAGAGTTTATTTGGGTAAATAAATAAATGTTCTAGCACTTCATATGAGCTGCTATCTTCTATTAGATAAAATCTTTTTTTATTTTTGAAGATTGTTTTTTTGTGTGGAAAGTTGACGTTTTGTAAAACTAGTGAAGGAAGTGAATATATTTCTTTTTTTATATTGGCGAATTAGTTATAACTTTTTATCTCACCACCCCCCCCTTACCCACACACACCCACACACTTCCTTTGTCCCAACTACATTAGATGAACGAAAGAAATGCTTACTCAATGAATAAAGCGGGGGGGGGTGTGGGGGAGAGGATGAGGGGGTGCGTGTAGACGACAGAACCCTTGTCAGAGGTTCATGGCGCGAAGAAGCCGAGCTGTTTTAGATTATCCAAAACCTCAATCAGATAACCAGGGCCTCCCCCTGACAAACCATAACCGATGGGGCCCTTCAGAACCCCTTCCCTTCTCCTCCCGATTTATTTCCAGCAAAATTATGTAAGTAGGAAAAAAAACAACTTTTAAAGCGACGGGGCTCACCCGAGGATGGGGGGGGGAGCCCTAAACAAGTATTCGGCCTTCATTTTTTTGCGAAGGCCCTGAATGATTTGGTGACGGGAAGGGGGATTATATTATGCCAGAGGCCCGGGATTCGATAGAGAAGGCCCAGAAATAGTTACCTTGTACCACTAGTGACGCTTTGGTTTTCAATGCGTTCGACGTCGTGTAGATTCTGAGTTCAAACCTTGGCTACTCCAGTCTTATATATTGTCTTCCCACAATGACCACTACAGCATCAGCTATGGAAATGATATGGAAAATTCACCGTCCGTTTGTAGCGACGTAAAGGATTCGACAGATGAACATCACATCATCGAAGCGACATCGATGGATACAGTTATTGTAGGTAGACCTGTTCAGAATAAATAAGTCTACATTTTTAGGGGACGGATGGTCGTGCAGTAGTAAAGCGTTCGACTGTCGGCCTGATGGTACCTGGTTCGATCTACGGTGAGAACTAAAGAAAATTTTTCAGGTCATGGCCAAAAAGTCCCGCTATATTTCCCGTGGTGCCTCCATGGCCATTGGTAGGGATGAAAGAAGGGCATCGTAAAAAAAAAAACCCGTCCCATTAGTGGTTTATAAGATCTAAGAGATTTCATCTTATCCTTACATGGACTTCACACACATCTTACATAACATTACATCTTTTCAAAATGTAAACGTCTGAGGTAACCGAGCAAAATAATATAAGGCATATCTTCTTTCTTTATGTTTACGCGTGTTTTCAGTAATCGAACACGACAAAAAGACCGTCTATTGCCAAAAGCCGCAAGTCTTAACTGTAATGTGCAGATTGATACTCCGTTGTGTGTGTGTGTGTGTGTGAGTGTGTGTGTGTGTGAGTGTGTGTGTGAGTGTGTGTGTGTGTGTGTGTGAGTGTGTGTGTGAGGGTTTGTTTGTTGACAAATGATCTTGGAGCGTTTTGTTTGTTTTTAATCCCCCCTCCCCCCCCCCACCCCTTTGTTTGCGCCACAATGAATTCTTCTGGCGTCGTATTTCTCTGAAGATATTCTGGAGTCAGGCGAGATTAGCGTCACTGGCCCAAGTTTTTTGGCACGCTAGCCTTCTGAACGTATTGTTCATGAACAATAGCAGTGGATCATTTGATACTAAGTGGATGTTCAGAGGGTCTCACGTTAAAAAAAAAACGAATAGGAGAAAGGTACTGGAGGCTACGTTTATTGTAATACGTTGAAAGCAACGCAACGTAAAGGTAATCTTGCTTTATCTGTCTCTGTGTCTGTCTCTGTGTCTGTGTTTCTCCGCCTATTTCTGTCATATAACGATATCTCTAGGTCTGTCCCTACTGCTTGTCTCTGTCTTCCCACTCTATCTATCTATCTGTCTATCTATCTATCTATCTATCTATCTATCTATCTATCTATCTATCTATCTATCTATCTATCTATCTATCTATCTATCTATCTATCTATCTATCTATCTATCTATCTATCTATCTATCTATCTATCTATCTATCTATCTATCTATCTATCTATCTGTCTGTCTGTCTGTCTGTCTGTCTATCTATCTATCTATCTATCTATCTATCTTTATGTGCACTAGGGCCCTGGGAGTCATTCCATACACTGAGGCATCAGGAGAATAACTGTCTCAAAGCTTATACCAACTAGGTACATCACCTTGGTTGATGATTGGGCCCCCCCCCTTGAATCCCAAAACCCAAAACATGTATGTATTATGTATTATCGCAACAACAACAACACACCAGGCACAAGTTCTATGGGTTAGTCACCAGGATAGCTGTAAGCCAGGTGATTTATTTACCCCTGACCAACATGGAACCGAGTGTTGTTCCCCCCCCCCCCTAGCCCCCCCCCCTCCCCCACCACCTAGTCCCTAAATAAAATATGTTGCTTTTTAAATGATATTTAAGTTCACCCATGCCCCCCCCCCTATTTTTTTTTCTTCTTTTTACTAATGGTCAGTGATGACTTTGTTACAGGTAAGGTTTAACGTGAGATATAAGTGGCCGGGTTGTAGGTGTTGATACATACGATGGCTTCTCACACTTCATCGTAAATCTCGTCAGCCAGTGTGGGGGGTGGGGGAAGAGAGATCGGTTGAGGGGGGGGGGCAGGCAGGGATGGGGGCGGGGCGGGGCGGCCGAGGGGGGGATGCCGGATGAGACAAGGCAATCATAAACACGCAGTAACATCAACGCCATCAAATCCTCGTAAATCTACAGCGCTCAAAAGTTAGAAGATTAAAAAAAAAAACAAAAAAAGAAAGAAAGGAGGAGGTAAGGTTGTAGTGAGCGGTATCAGCAGAGTGGTCTGCTCTTGAACTAATACGCGATGTCCAAAAATAACACCGGCTATTTTAAAAAAAAAAATAAAAAAAATGACGTCAACTGTCAATATTTGCTTACGGAGTGGAAAGGAGGGGGGGGGGGAATAATAACAAATTGATAACAAAGCGGTGACCTTTCACCTTTACTATGCATACCTACAACTTTTTCCCTTTGTGTATTGCCCTCTCTCACCTCCAAGACCTGGATGCAGTCTCTCATATTTTTTTCTTTTTCTAGATTCCAGAACATTGCATGTTTCAGAGATGTTAGAAAGCGCCTCAAGATGTGTAAAGCGTATGGATTTTCGGCCCCTTAGGACAGCGCTTCTAAAATATTAAATAGCCAGGATTTTTTGACGAGATAATTCTGTTGGAAATCTTAGACGACTTAAAATAGAAATCTCTCGACGATGATGAAGGTCACGGCCGTGTTCAACAAAAGTTGTAGAAATCTAAACCTTGATCTCCTTTTGTGATACTTTAGAACAGTGGTCCTCAATCTTGAGCGATTCAAGGATTTATTAGACACATGTTCCCATTTTTCGCGACCCACAAGAAAGAAGAAAGGGTAAAAATTGAGGGTATAATTTTTTTAAGACCACAATTATAAACATTTTTTTGTCGACCCGCAACAAATCAGTTCCCATACTCATTGTGACGTTTGTTTCGCAAAGAATCCCCAAGATATTTTTAGATTTAAAGATAATCGATAAATGCTACCAGGTGAAATTGACAATCACTTATTAAAAATTGATTATACAAATAAGCAGACAATTTATGTTTTGATATACCGTAGTTACCGCTTTTTTAATGTTATATACATAAAAATACTTCATTAATCGCGGTTTTCAGGTATTAATACTTTATTTCCTTAACTCAAGATGAATCAATATTTCTAGTGTGTATGATTTTAACATTCTCTCTCTCTCTTTCTCTTTCTCTCCCCCCCCCCCCCCGCTTTACTTTGAAAATAAACACCATCAGTTCAACGCTAAAGTTAGGCTCCTTGTAAAGTAAATATTTGCGATACAAGTACACATTTACGACGAACAGAGATAGTTGTATTACACCACTAGACAAGTGGATACTAGGATTAAATGTAAACTTGCGCATTATTTCGATTTTGAGATAGTCACTGACCTGTATATAAGTCCATGACTAATGTGTCTTTTGTTGTCTTATTGTTTTCTTCTATTGAGATAAAAATGAAGAAAATACCTTTAGTTGATGCCGCCCTAAGACGCTCTTAATCACTACTGCCTAAGACGCTTTTAGTAATTGTTACCCAACTAACCCAAGACGCCCATAGATGCTGTTCCCTAATACATCCTTAGTCACTGCTATCTAAAACGCTATTTGTCATACCTAAGACGCCATTAGTCATACCTAATACGTCCTTAGGCATATCTAAGACGCCCTTAGTCTTACCCAAGACGCCCTTAGTCATACAGAGGACGCCCTTAGTCATACCCAAGACGCCCTTAGTCAAACCCAAGATGCCCTTAGTCATATCTAAGACGCCCTTAGCCATACCTAAGTCGCCCTTAGTCATACCTAAGAACTTCTTACTAAGAAGCCCTTTTCAAACTTAAGACGCCCTTAGTCATTGGTATCTAAAGTACAATTAGCCACTGCTACCTAGGACGCCATTAGTCACTGCTACCTAGGACGCCATTAGTCACTGCTACCTAGGACGCCATTAGTCATTGCTACCTAAGACGCCATTAGTCACTGCTACCTAAGACGCCTCCTGGTTACCACAGAGTCGTTTTAAAAGATAACAGATAACAGTTCATGTGTTGTTGTTGTTGTTGTTGTCATTATTTTTTATTTATTGTAACGCGTCTCCGATGTTTCTGCGTCCAGGGCGAGCATCTGTTGTTAGGACAAATTGGATCCCATCGAATCTCCAAGTATTTTTAGATGAGTAAATATCGTAGGATCGGCACAGAATGTTTATCCCTCGTCTTACTGTTTGCAGGGCTTCTTGATGCTTAAGGAAACAAAGTTGCAGTTTAAAAATAAAAAGCGCTATCCACCCCGCCCGCCCCCCAACTCCACCAGTGCTGAGGAAAGGAGTGAGAGTTGCAGTCGGTACATTGCATCCGGGGGCATGATGACCTTAATATGGTCAATGGCACATCAGAAGTGCCCATGACGCTAGCTCAAGGCGGGCCTATGAAGGTCAATAGGGCTAATGATACTAAAGGAGGGGGGGCGTTGAAGTTCAAGGGGGCCCATGAATATCAAGAGGGGCCCATAAAACTCATGAGGGCTAATGATACTAAAGGAGGGGGCATTGAAGTTCAAGGGGGCCCATGGAGATCAAGAGTGGCCCATAAAGCTCATGAGGGCTAATTATACTAAAGGAGGGGCACATGAATCTCAAGATGAGCCCATGAAGACCAAGGTGAGCCCACGAAGACCAAGGTGAGCCCACGAAGACCAAGATGGGCCCATCAAACTCGAGGGGCTTGCGATACTTAAGGGGGGGTCAAAGAAGCTCAATTACGGACAAATGAAAGTTTATTTAAATGTATCGATGAAATCTTCGATTTTCTTAGATAATTAACAGCCAGTAATAAAGTATCAAAAAAAGGGGAATTAACCCATTAGTCTAAAAAAAAAACTACAGTTTTTATTATCAGCATTATAACCCCGACCCCCCTGCCACACAGTAACACTCTTGTCATACTATCGGGGCCCACTGCACGTTAGTGAAAACAAAAAGTGGCTAACCCCCCCTACACCGCCCCGCGCCCCATACCAGCTTCTGCTACTCTGGAGAAGTCTGTCGTGTCTTCCCCAATACCGCTCTTAGAATAATAGTTCCAAAAATGTCAGGAGGAATCTTCTGGAAATGTTAGCCAAAACATATGCAAGTATTTGTACGGAGGGTACAAACATTTCTTTTACCTCGTTTTATCTCCTCCTCTTTTTTTTTTCCATTAGGTAACGGGGCCATAGTCCATGAGAGTGTTGGGAAGGAAAGAAAGAAAGGAAGAAAAGAAGAAGAAAAGGAAAGTAAAGAGGAGGAGGGGAAAAAAAGAAAGAGAGAAAGATTGACAGCGGGGGAAAACTGGTAGCCATCACGTTGGGATCTCAAAAGGAAATGCGACAGATCTCTTAGCTATCAACTCACTAGCCGGATGGTAGGAGAGCCATAGAGAGGAGAGAAATATGTTTAGCAGATTCTGTGGGTGAGTGGAGTAACTGAGATGTTTCTCAGTTGAGTGTTTCTCACACTGTAGACTATTTGGGGTGGGGGGAGGGGGAAGGGGGAACGGGCGGTACCGATATTATGTGCGGTATAGAGTACCCACACTATACGATATTGAACGATCCCTCATCATGGGCTATATGACACAGGCACCGTTTGCGGTACAATGCTCACCTTTGTACCAGTAAAAAAAAAAAGTTAATTTAAGTACTTAAGTTGATTTTGAACAAACAGAATTTTGATTAGAAAAAATGTAATTGCTAAAAATGAATTTGTTCTATCTAACAAATTTTAGGGGGGACGGGTGATCATGCGGTAGAGCGCTCGACTGTCGACCTGAAGGTACCTGGTTCGATCTCCGATGAGGACCAAGGACATTTTTCACGTCTCGGCTCAAGTTCCCGAAATATCTCCCTTTGTGCCTATCGTCTATGGTGGGGATGAAAGTAGGGCATTATAAAAACCGTCCCATTAGTTGTTTATAGGATCTAACAGATTTCATCTCATCCTCACACGGGACTTCACACATTTAACAAATTTAACGAGTGAAGACAGTAAAGAAAAATTTCGATAATTCAACCCATAATATCTTTACATTTGTCCTACCTAAAATAAGACTAAATAATGAAATCAAGTACCACTGACTTACATGGTGTGTTTTTTTCTTTCTTTGCAAAAAAAAAATGCGTGTTAAATTGCATCAAATGATTTAAGTAAAAAGGGATAGTTTTCCAGACCGCGGACAAATTTCCGATAAACAGTTGTTTTTATGTTTACAAAAAAATATTTGTGTTTATTCGAAGTTTTATTCTAACCATACACCTATGTATTTACCTCGCACCTTCTATTTTTCAGAACTTATTACTAGTATGACGAACAAACGACCAAGACTGACAACCCAGGATAGACAACCCGGGTTGGACAACTAAGGGTGGACAACCCAGGACGGACAACCCAGGAAGACAACCCAGGTTGGACTACTAAGGGCGGACAACCCAGGACAGACAAACCAGGAAGACAACCCAGGACATACAACCCATGACAGACAACCCAGGATGGACAACTAAGGGCGGACAACCCATGACAGACAACCCAGGTTGGACAACTAAGGGTGGACAACCCAGGACAGACAACCCATGACAGACAACCCAGGTTGGACAACTAAGGGTGGACAACCTAGTACAGACAACCCATGACAGACAACCCAGGTTGGACAACTAAGGGTGGACAACCCAGGATAGACAACCCGGGTTGGACAACTAAGGGCGGACAACCTAGGACAGACAATCCAGACAAAACGACCAGAGCGCTGAAAATGTGTCTCACAAAGAGCTTAATAAATCTGGAACATTTTTTTTTTCCAAACATTCAAAGTTCCTTCCATTGGTTGGGTGAATCAGGACTCAGTAACAAGGCTTTAATCTCTCTCTCTCCCCCCCCCCCCACCTTTTTGCACATTTTTATACGAACATAAATCGAGCTGACTTTTTTTTTTCCTTCATGTTTTTGCAGTATTTAGTTGAATGTAAATACATGTCACATAAAAGGTAGTTGTGGGGGATTGGGGGGTAGATGTTACGAAACTAAAAAGGAATTCTCACTAGTTGCGATGGGGGGGGGGGGGGGATAGATCAGGGTAGACTTTAAAGAGTGGAGGTTATGTCTCTGTAGTTTGATCAGCTGTCAGGTTTCTTTTACTGTAAGGTTTTACTTTTACTGTAAGGTTACTTTTACTGCTAATTTACTTTTACTGTACTGTTACTTCTGTTGTAAGACTACTTGAACAGTACGGTTTCTTTTACTGTAAGGTTACTTTTATTCTATGGTTACTTTAAATGTAAGGTTACAAACTGGTGGGTTACAAACTTTAAGATTACTTTTACAGTAAGGTTACTATTATCCAAACATGATGATTATCATTTATCTTGACATTTTCTCTACAACTCACCCCTAAAGTGGCCCGAATCCCACAACACACACACACACGCACACACACACTCAAACAAATATGCGTTCATTGTTTAGAGTTAGATTACTTTGAGACGCTCAGAGAAACATGGTTTCAACTCTTCTAAAAAAAAAAATTTTGTTTGTTACAATCTCGGTCAGAAGTTTCAATCCCTCCCCCCCCCCCCCCATCCTCGCGCATTCGTCGCTCCTGACAAGCCGGTAAAAATGTTTGGGAATTATCGCATTAATTGGACGACCTGTGACACGTGTTCTGTAGACACAGATTGGTTTAAACTGCCCAGGTAACTAACTGGGTGACTTATCTTCAAACCCCCCCCCCCCCCCCACAACATCGCTTATCCCAATATGTTGTGTCAGTCACCAGGTAAATTACGAGCGTCTTCAGCGTTGATTTGTCTGGCACGTCGTCATGACAACAAGGGGACATAAATAGATAACAGAGAAACCAAAATAAAAAAAAACGAACACAAAACAATCATGAATATTTTCTACGGCTGTCTGTTGCTCGGGGGGTCGAGCCGTCTGACACCGCCCACTCCATGTCGATTGCGTAATCTTAAAGAACTGTTGGTTTAATGTTGTACTTAGAGATGTGGCCCCCAGAACTGTTGGTTTAATGTTGTGGTGAGCAGCCGACTCAAGTGCCAAGACATTAAATGAGCATTTACGAGCAATTATGTCAAGATTTTTTTTGTAGGTTTAGGACTAAGAGTTGAATCATTTCCTGCAAATATTTTAAACATAAAAAAAGTTGCAGAAAAAGAAAGTATGAATTTTAGGTCATGAAAAATATTGAACCAAAATGAAATGTTAAACATTCATAAAAATTATGACATAGTGATATATGATTTTTTCGGTTTCTTTGATTCTATCAGTCTTTCTTTGTTTCTGATTATATCAACATTGCAAAGTTTGGAAATCCTGTTTATACACATTTTATACACTAGGTTTTTACGCAATCAATGGTTACACGTCGACCTTCAGAGCTAACGGCCACTCACGACAAATTGGACACACCAAGAGCAAATAACAAAGGCCGTCTTTCTTCCTCTCTCCGTCTCATGCTTCCCTGGTCACTGTCGGCATCAACACGTCCGTCTGTTGACCCCATACCACTGGACCAGCTCCCCAATCCCACCCACTGAACGTGTTCGACCAGACATCACATGAAGCTTAACGTCAACTAATTCTTCTGTACCGCTGTCATGTGCTTCACAGATTTCATTAATATTTCCCCAATCTACTAGTGAAAAGCCTTTCTTGGGTTAGCAGGTCTTGAACCAGTTATGGGGCAAACTTCTGTAACAGATGTAGACTGCATTAATTGACACTGTTAAGATATAGATTAGAGAGTATGTGGCTGTTGCTATGGTATGAGACATGAGTGCGGAAGTGACGTGTGCGGAGCATTATGACGTCGATTAGAAACATGTATATTGTTAATTGTGTTTTCCTTTGACATTAACAGATAACAATTAAAAGAAAACATTTTATTTAAACACGAAACATAAATTGCTGTGTCACATATTATTAATAATTTATTTATTCATTTTTTAATTTTTAAATTTGTTTTATTATGTAACGTGAGTTTTTTTTTTGTTCCATCATGTAATCGAGAGAAAACAATTTTGAATGGAGATGCAACTCAACCAGTTCTCAGCCAAGGTTGTCTAAAAACAAATTTAACATGAGAATGATTTCCCCAGCGAATAGATGTCACATCTTCCACATAAACGGATGACGTCAATTCATGTAGCATTATTTCTGACGCCGATGACTACTAGATTGACAACATGCGCACATTAGCGACGCAGATTGCGTCTTGGAGAACACACTTTCCGTAGATTACGCCAATTTTGGAAATAATTAGGAAATACCCGCTCGGAGTTCGATATGCATATATACATGTACTACGATATGCATATATACATGTACTACGATTTGCATATATACATGTACTACGATATGCATATATACATGTACTACGATATGCATATATACATGTACTACGATATGCATATATACATGTACTACGATATGCATATATACATGTACTACGATATGCATATATACATGTACTAGTTCACTAGTAAAATGTACAAGATTAATTTTGCTCCGACCTTAAAAAGTCTTGGGGTCCTATTCAGTGACGCAGCGAGCTTAACTCGCGCCATAGGCACAATACCTTTTTAATACCTTTTTAGCGCCCCCCCCCATTCATAAACCATTTAATATTATATGTAAAATATACCATTTGGCGCCCCTTTATAAGTAGCGCCCGGGGCATGATGCTCCCCTTGCCCACCACTCACTACGCCTTTGGTCCTATTGCTAATAATGGAAATATGCTGCGTTTTTAGCCTATTTTGGACTAAGACCTATAAAAAGGAAATCAAAAGATGTACCGATGAATCAAATGAAACGTTAGCTTAATTTGAATTTGAAGCGTTTTAAGCCCCTTAGTCTACCCCACATTTTGGGTTAGGCCACTTCGACTCTAAACGCGTCATTTAGTCAAGTAAAGAAAGTGAAATTCCCAAAAGCCCCCCCGTCGGGGAAGATGATTCAATTTTTTTGGTGTAGCCACCAGTACAAATAAGGGATAGTGTGAATAGAACAACGCCCACAATGTAGTACATATTTATATATATTTTTAAATACTCTCACATTTTATTAACTGAACACACACACAGGCATGGGTTCATTGCGAGAGTATTTAATCATTACAGCAATAAAGACAACAATCATGTCCACTGCTCTTGCCGGCTTCCTTCTTCTTTCTCTCTCTCTCTCTCTCTCTCTATCTCTGTTCTACGTCATCGCTGAGGCCCGTCACCGCGTTCAACTCCAAAACTCCACGGTGCGCTGACGCAACGAGGGAGCCATACCATTATTGACGCAAGAAGCATTTTAAGACATACTAGCTGAAACCAAGAAGTGGTTTAGGCGAATGTGGCGCTCGTCGATTGATATAAGGATGAAGTACAAAAGTCTAAACACGGATAGTTTGAAACACGCCGTTGGGTGTTTGAGACACTGATTGTGCCACAGCCACTTTCTTATCAAGCCGTTGGTAGATGACGCTTTCACGCTGGTTTCTTTTAGGACGCTGTTGGTCCGTTCGGTGCAATGCCGGCTCTGGGTTCAGCAAATGTGTTGACGTCGGTTGGCTGGTTTAACAAATTATCGCAAGTTAACGCAGTGTGATCAAGTTAACACAATGGGATCAAGTTAACGCGCTCTGAGTTCAAGTTAACATTATGGGATCAAGTAAACGCAATGGCGTTATGTTAACGCGCTATGAGATCAAGTTAACATGTATGGGATCAAGTTAACAGGATGGGATCAAGCTAACACAATGGGATCAAGTTAACAAAATGAGATTGAGATGACACAATGTGATCAAGTTAACACAATTGCATCCTGTTAACGCGCTATGGGATCAAGTTAACATTATGGGATCAAGTTAACACGATGGGATCAAACTAACACAATGGGATCGAGTTAACACCATGAGATCAGGTTAACGCTCGGGGAAACGTTCTGAGCCTCCCAGAATGGTGTAGATACTTGTCTATTACTAATGTTGATACGATGATCTTTGCCCGCGGGTCTGTTGTTGAAAGACGTCAGAGTGATCTGACCCCACCTAGCCCCCACCCTCCCACACTGTGTACGTCTTATGTCAGTGAATTGTAAAAGAAGAATTCTCCCGGTCTAAGGTAATAGGGACTGGCTGCCAGGAACGGCAACAACAGCTGTTTTCGCTTGCAACAATGACTAAGCTGATACATTCCTTCGTTGTCGTGCCCAATTGTCTCCCTTACATTTGTCCCGCCATGGAGAAGTGCTCAAGGGAGATAAGCAGTCACCGACCGAACAACCGAAATTCACGACAGAGTAGCGTAACTTGATGACCCCAGCCTTGAAAATGTTTGCGTCAAGTTGGGTCGGTCGGATTCAATTAACGGGGGTGTGATTGTTTTGGGGGGAAGGGGGGGGGGGGAGTCCCTTTTTAGATAAACCCCTCCCCCGTTCTCTCACCCTTCCATATTTATGATTGAACATACATCATTCATCTCCCAGTCTCTGGCTTAAGGTGCTGGGGCCGGGGGAGGGGGGTCGGAGAGAGCGAAAGGAGGTTAAAAATGACGTCACATTATACATATTTCTATTCAAAGCTGGTTGAGAAAAATCCTAGCGATATTTTTAGGCAAGAATATTTAATCTTTAAAAAAAAAAAACCACAGAAATAACAACATTTTAACATTAATCTCAAAAAATGGTAAATGGATTAAGTTAACACTATGGGGTCAATTTAACACGATGGGATCAAGTTAACACTATGGGGTCAAGTTAACACAATGGGATCAAGTTAACAATATGGGATCAAGTTAACACTTTGGGGCCAAGTTAACACTATGGGGTTAAGTTAACACGATGGGATGAAGAGAATAGAAAACAAAACATTAAAGAAGCTCTATTTAAAAAAAAACGCCAATTTATCAATAACTGGCATGGGGAAACCAAGTATTACTGAAAACGTTTCTATATACATCTATAGCGGTGTGGGTTCTGCGTTGAATCGAAAGTAAAGAATTAATACAACAGTTTTCCAGTTTAAAATACAATCATAAAAAGATCGGATCTGCCCGAAACGAAATAACCTAGCCTACTGATCAAACCTAAGGGAATATAACTCTTTGCAAGGTTTTGCAGGGTACAGCTAGTTTGTAAATATTAGTAGTCGGCTTGGTCTCTGTGAGCTGATTTCATTACCAACTTAACAAAGAGAAAAAACAATTTGAAAAAAAAATAGTAAAAAAAAAAATTATGGAGATGCCGGGGATCGAACCCGGGGCCTTTCACATGCAAAGCGGACACTCTACCACTGAGCTACATCCCCAGCTGTTTAACTGCTCTGTTGATTAACAGAGGATACTACATTAGCCTGAATCAGACGGCCAGTTAGCCTTATTGGCTTATTTATGTTATGATCCTTACTTAAATCAAGCAGTAAACAATAGCTTATAAGTTAATTATGCTATGTGAAAGTAGAGTTCCCTTAAAGAGCCATCAGGGCAGATGAAGTGTAGAATTCATCTGGTTCTGTAACTGCGGCATTTGATTCACATTTTGAAGATATACGGTAGTAGGGATAACACAACGCCCAGCCGCCTAAACTTCCTTAACTTTTAAATGAGGTACTAATTTAAAGCTGGGTGGACTAGGGTGGCCGAATTGCACGTGGTAAAAATATCATTGGTTCTCACCGAGTATCGAGCCCGGGACTCCCAGGTCGACAGTCAAGCGCTCTGCACCTCACCCCCCCCCCTCGGTCACATGTCCACCTGATTCTGTTTGCGTGGTGAGTCGGAAATAATGTCAGTTATGAATGATTCAGAGCTTCGAGTCTCGAAAAAAAAAGACCCGGCCATAAATGTATCTAACGCCATAACTATAGGCCTAAATGTATCAAACACCGTAACTATAGGCCTAAATGTATCAAACACCGTAACTATATGCCTAAATGTATCAAACACCGTAACTATAGGCCTAAATGTATCAAACACCGTAACTACAGGCCTAAATGTATCAAACACCGTAACTATAGGCCTAAATGTATCAAACACCGTAACTATAGGCCTAAATGTATCAAACACCGTAACTACAGGCCTAAATGTATCAAACACCGTAACTACAGGCCTAAATGTATCAAACACCGTAACTACAGGCCTAAATGTATCAAACACCGTAACTACAGGCCTAAATGTATCAAACACCGTAACTACAGGCCTAAATGTATCAAACACCGTAACTACAGGCCTAAATGTATCAAACACCGTAACTACAGGCCTAAATGTATCAAACACCGTAACTACAGGCCTAAATGTATCAAACACCGTAACTACAGGCCTAAATGTATCAAACACCGTAACTACAGGCCTAAATGTATCAAACACCGTAACTAATAATCAGTGGCTTCGCTAACCATTTGAGGAGGGGGGAGGGGGCGCCAGTGCTTATAGACTAGTCCCACAGTATTTTACAGCGGGTGATGATCTGTGGTCCGCGGGTATAAAAGATTGCCGATCTTATTTACAGATTTTGAATCTTTCAGTACATATTTTTTTTTTGCATGTTCTCAGATGAATTAATTAACTGCTAAAATGGAGTCCCGAGAGAAATTAGATAAACATCAAAGTTTAATTTATAGTTTTTTTAAAAAAAGATAATTCCTAAAGTGTGTCACTCGTTGCTCTGTAGGGCAGTTGGAAGGTAATGTCAAACCTGTGTTCTGTCCAAAGGTGACCGCGGCGTTTTAATCAATAATTAGCCTGAAGTTTAATCAATAGTTTTACAACAATTTTTCCCTTCAGGGAAATTTACAAGCATCGGATCCATCAGCGTTGTTATGGTTTTTCGTCAGGTTGTCCTATTCACGATTATCTTATTAACGATTATCAAGTTTAATGTGTGTGTTTTTTTTTTGCGCTTATCTTGATTTTTTTGTTGTTGTTATTGCCATTAATGAGTCAAAGGTGAAAATGTTTCAGTCCCTTTAGTTATTGGTTGAACAATGTGATTTGGGAAAATGTGTTGTTTTTTTTTTTTGTTTCGCCTAAATGGCTGATAGATTTTTTAAATGAAAGTAAATTTTGTTTGTAATTAATCAGAAGAACGTAAACTTTGTTTGCGCTTTTGATTGCAGCACACATTTGAGATATGTATTTAGATGACGCACATATGTGTGATGTGTATTTAGATGACGCACATATGTTTGTTGTGTATTTAGATGACGCACATAAGTGTGAAGTGTATTTAGATGACGCACATATGTGTGATGTGTATTTGGATAACGCACATAAGTGTGAAGTGTATTTGGATGACGCACATAAGTGTGAAGTGTATTTAGATGACGTGCATATGTGTGAAGTGTATTTAGATGTCGTGCATATGTGTGAAGTGTATTTGGATGACGCACATAAGTGTGTTGTGTATTTGGATGACGCACATAAGTGTGACGTGTATTTGGATGACGCACATAAGTGTGTTGTGTATTTGGATGACGCACATAAGTGTGGCGTGTATTTGGATGACGCACATAAGTGTGACGTGTATTTGGATGACGCACATAAGTGTGTTGTGTATTTGGATGACGCACATAAGTGTGACGTGTATTTGGATGATGCACACAAGTGTGTTGTGTATTTGGATGACGCACATAAGTGTGTTGTGTATTTGGGTGACGCACACGTGCATGACGTGTATTTGGATGACGCACATATGCTTGACGTGTATTTGGATGACACACAAATCTATCCTTCGTATTAAGGACGATGTAAAAAATCCTATGATGTGTTTTTGAATGACTTACACACTTTGGAATGACATGAATGAATGTCAGCTGTAGATGGAGAATATAAAGCTATGAGGCATGGCTGCAGCCCTAATAGGACCGTCTTATAATCCAGAGGTTTTCAACCTTTTTTATGCTGCGGACCCCAAACACATTCCAAGCCCGGGTGGCGGACCCTATTGCCCAAGGTGCCCTGGCCTCAACTTTTCGTACCTCACGTTGGACCAGAATATGTCTTAAATTCTGCTAAACGGTACGCCTAGTCTAAGTTACGCGCAAAAACATGTAAAAAAAAAAGAGGTTTGTCAGCATCGGCCCACACTGCTGTGAGACCAAATGGTATATATTCTGGATTATACTTGCACTGTTTTTCTTTTCGTTCGTGTTTGGCTGCTTGATCATCAGAATCTTCCAGGTTCTAGTCAGTCTTCCTCTTCACAAATTAATCCATGCTACTAGCCTTGGACAATTTACATATACAAATATTGATAAACAAATGACCAACAACAGTTTAGTCCCGTTGAGTCATTGACTCAGATCTCAAAGGGAAAAAAATTAGAGACAAAGTTTCAGAGTAGAGGGGGTTAGAAAAGGTAACTATCTGTAAAATATTTCACATTCTGATAACGACAATTCACATTTTAAAAATAAATCGACTACTATAATAAAACAAATACAAATCTCATCAAATATTTTGGAATGTTTACCAACATTTTAAAAAGTATTTGTCACATAAGCAAGCCCCATAACAACAGAACAGCATAATAGGTCCATCTCTAGAATTTCGTACTGTTTCATCGATGCGTTAGCGAAAAGTCCCTATTATCGCTCTGGCCTATTTTCTTATTAAAAATTTACTAAGAATCTACTTCCAACCAAAACAATCTGTGAGTGTCATTTCAAATTAACATGCGAAGTGTATACCAGCAATTTGGTATCAAAAACTTTTGTCTAAGATTACTTCTAGGGCAATCTAGGCTTAGTTTTACATCTAGGCTCAGTAAGTAAGAAATATTGCCAAGATGACAAGACTCAAAAACTCACTGCACAAGTACATGAAGTATACAGTCTAGTTCAGACTTCAGATGAAAATATAAGGAAATACCATCGGAGTTTTCAATTCTACACATTGTTGTCTGTGCCTGAAACATTAACATAGCTAGTATATTTTGTTTAGCTGAAAGCTAACCAATCAACCAAACCAAGCAATACTTTATACAAGAAAAATCACTCATTTCCTTGATTTGCCCACGGACCCCTTTGAAGCTCCCCACGGACCCCTTTGAAGCTCCCCACGGACCCCCAGGGGTCCGCGGACCACAGGATGAAAACCTCTGTTATAATCATTATCTGTTTAAAGGGTCTCTATTCAGAGATAAATTGTTGCGCATTTATTTAGAAACTAGTGGACACGCCTGCTGAAGCTGGCTGAACGAAATCCGACAGAAGGGATAACAAATAAATATACGAAATACTGCTTAGAAAAAAACATTTATTGCCATGAGCAGAATACGATATGAACAGAAATAACAAAGAAAATGAACGAAATACTCTAAAAGAAAATAAAATTTGGCTTTTATTGCCATAAACACAATACGATATGAAAAGAAATTAAAAAAAAAGAGATGTACTGCAAATATCATAGATACATTATTAGTGTACGGACCATTAGCCCGAGGGAGACACACGCATACGAACAGCGATTATGTGTTAGATTTCATACTTAGACTTTCATCGTCCTTCCCTCCCCCCCGTACGCACGTACGACAGTGTGTCTTAATGTGCATTTGGGAAAAAATTCGGCCCTGCCAATAATAGAACAATTTATTTTCTGCACCAACGTGACCAGTAGAAGATAACAACAGTCAGAAGACTTTTAAAACATACACATGTGTATGTATGAAAACAAAAACAATGAACGTATTTCATTCTCTTAACTTTCCATTAACCATTCCGTCGCCTGCAAGAGAGGTACAATTCCACAAGAGATATCAAACACACCGGGCGTTCTGTCAATCTAAATTGACACAAATAAATAAACACATAAAGAAACACATAAATAAACACATAAAGAAACGCATAAATAACCGTGTCTTACACTCATAAATTTCACCTTTTTTTAAAAAAAAAAATTGCTTTGGGTTCATTTTGCCCAAGTTTTTTTTTTTTCCGTTTTCATTTTTAAACGTCTGCTTGTCACTCGGTGGCACGTGCGTTCTGTATATACGGCGCATGCGCGTGAGCTGATATAGGGGAAGATGTTAACATGTAGAAAGGGGAGGATGTTTGTGGGGGCGGTGGAGAGGGCGCTTCTGTTTGTCGCAGTAAATCAAACGCACCTTCATCTTGCTAGTAAATCGTTGGGGGAAATTTTTTTTTTTTTTTAGAAATGCTAATTGTCCGCGCGGCAGCAAGGCGCTTCAGTTTCTAGACTTGTGATTGTAATATATATATTCGTTTTCACTGGGCTTTCTGGTTATCTTCATTTTGTTGTGCAATACACCATCTTGTTTCTTGTCTTACTCGCCCCTTCCCCTTGCTATATTTCTTTCTTTCTCTCTCTCTCTCTCTCTCTCTCTCTCTCTCTCTCTCTCTCTCTCTCTCTATCTATCTATCTATCTATCTATCTGATTTATCACTGTCCATAATAACATAAATACCTTTTTGTTTTCCTAAATTCAACAAAAAAAAAATTTCTCAATAAAATAAAAAACAAAATAATTTTTAAATAATTTTAAATCTGTTAAAAGGCTCTGGTGATATTAATGATAAAGGATTAATACATTCAAATCTCTTTTGTAAACCGTTATTTAAAAAAAAATAATGTTTATCAATATTTCATTTGTTGTGCTATTATTACACAGATAATTTATTATTTTCTACGAATGTTCGTTTTTTTCCCCATGTAATGCTTCCCTCTATATTATTATTTTGTTTCTATACATATGGATGGCAACAAAGGAAGTTAATTGAAGAATGCATATTTGATTTCTTCATCATCGTCTGTAATTGTCTCTCGTCTGCAGAAATACGCTGTCCTTTGTCATTTTGTTATTACCCAGTAATTGCCCATGTTTTGCAAACAAAAAAAAAATAAATAAAGGAAGTTGGGGAAAGGGGGAGGGGGGGGGAGGGGGAAATAAGCAGTGGTGAATTAAAATGATCTCCTCCTTAGCATGAGAGTAATTGATTTCTTTCCCCTTTATTCAACGCGGGATATGACGGGATTTGGGGGGGGGGGGTGTTTTTCAGACTTAAAGTCCATAGTCGGTTATGACGATGAGTTTATGTCGTAGGGAAGGGGCGGATGGAAGGGGGGTTGTGGGCGGGAAGGGGGGGCTGAGATGACCTTTTGGGTAATGGGCAGAACTTGTGGAGCTTTGGAAGTACTTCATTGGAGAGGCACACATCAAGATTGAAATTATTCCCGTCTCCAGTTTGACTTCACTTATGTTTGCCATGTCAGACAGACATCCAGAGACCATTTTTTTTTGTTGTTTTGCAGCATTTTTTTCAAAGGGAGGCTAATAACGTTAAATAAGGGCAGATAAGGGTAGATAAATAGATTTAGCCGATGCACAAGATGTGCCACCCACTATCTCTTCCCTCCTTCCCCCCCCCCCCCGCTATTGTTTGAAATTTTTCTTAACAAACGGATGCATGCGTGACGTGGGGAAAGGGTGAGTGGGGGGGGACTTGTAATTTCATTGTGAAATACATCTGCTGACATCAGCTACATAGGAGGAACATGGCGTAGATGAGAGGTGGTGGTGGTGGGGTGGGAGAAGGATGCAGATGGATTCTTCGGCGATATTACTTATTACTTACGGTATATTTTATTACTTCTATAGCTACTAATAATGTTTTCTAGCAACGAAATCTTTGTCACGTTTATATGGGAGATGAGTTCACCAGTGTTGTTATAATTAGTTGTTACAGTCGATAGTACGTGCACTTGTAGTTATTGGCTTTAAAATAGAGTCTGACTTACAATGCACATGTCTATCGAATCTGATGCTAAGGTGACAACGTCAGGAAATATTTCCTAGGACCCTCCCCCCCCCCCCACAAATAACTCTTAGTCAAGGCCTCAAACATTTTGCATGAGGGCCCCCCTCTCACGCCATCTCTAAGCCGCCCCCCCCACTCACGCCACTTCTATAAAATGATTTCTTTTTTTTTTTTAAATGTATAACGCTACATGTTATGGATAATTTTCTCTTATGAAGTCTATGCCAGTGGTGGCGCACCTTTTTTAGGGCCACGTGCCCGAAAATTCAATCAAAATAAAAACTTATTTATATCAAAGTGCCTACAGTCCGATTAAAATAAAAGAAAGTGATATTTTTAAAAAAATATTTTAGTAGCGTGACGACCACTGAGGCTCTGCGTGCCGACTGTGGCACGCGTGCCATAGGTTCGACACCAATGGTCTATACAGAGTTCATCTGTTTCTCTAGCCACACCCTTTCTCTATGGTATAGTGAGGCTAACACATTGCCCTGCCGCGTTTACTTCCCCCCCCCCGACCAATGTCGTGCACCCATTTATTAGCTGGGTGGACTCATGGACATCGATCGGACCCGAGAAGAGTCCCGGGACTCACCGGGGCTCGAACTCGGAACCTTCCGGTCAGCAGTCGAGCGCTCTAACACACTGCCACCCTATGTTGTCCATACCCACGTGGAGTTAATATCCATTGACCAAGAAGATTTAATTCATCCGAAGGGTTGAGTACATGGGCGTTACCTAGATATTCTGATAGATAGGAAGGTGATTCCCCTTCCCCTCCCCCCGTCCATTACTAATTTTCAAAATTGATGTTATACATTTCAAGTGTAAAGTGGTTTCTAACTTTGTTTCGTTGCTTTGGTCAGAATAGTGACCACAGACCAAAATGATTAGAAAATAAGTTTCCGCAGTAATAGATACCAAGATCTCAATGTTCCCCCCCCCTTTCAAGCGAGACTGGTCATTCTTGTGTCCTTAGAGGATGACTGACCAGTACGTGATTTTATTCCAAGTCTAAATTAGACCGTCACATCGGTCAACGCCCTGACTCACGTGATAGCAGCATCATTTCCCAGTTTCCACCAAAGGTCAGTGCCATAGAGCCTTCGTACGGTTTGATGGTCAGGGGACAGCATCAAGGGGATGGGAGGTAACCGAAAAACACTTTAATGTCCCCTGCGCCGGGTACAGTAATCTGAAAATGAATTTAGCTATCGGCGAGAGAGTATTGTCAAAGGGCCTCAATCTGGTAGAGATTGTCATGGGGGGCCCGAGAATGGCTTTCTGCAGCCCCGTGTTGCTTGACCATCAAAGAGAAAGAGAGGCTTCAGTGCGATCTTTTAACTCTGTAATGTCCGGTGCAGCCATCGTAGTTCAATACCTAGTATACGAATAAAGTGAAACATGAAAAAAAAAGGGGATAACTCTCATAAATTCTTACCATTCCAGTAACTTTATTACATCCCTTGCCTCTTCTGCTCTATAAGATGGCGGCCGCGCTACGCGCTTCGGGGGAAAAGCACGTGCGCTGAAGAGCTTCACCTGAAAGCTGGAGAAGAATAGCAGAGAGGTTGTTTTGTGTGAAAACATCCCCTCATAAAACTTCGTCAATACTTCTCTTGTTGTTACCTGCCGCCACAGTCCCCCACCCTCTTTTTGTGGCTGCCCGGGGATGGGGGTGGGGGGGGCGGAGGAAAAGTAAAGTGGTGGGTTGGGGTAGGGGGAGGATAGGAGGGAGAAGTTGTTTTTTTTTTAAGTCTAGATCACTTTCAGTACTCGCATGTCTGTTTGGTATCACTCTGAAAGATTTTGTAAGAACATTTCGAGAAAATTGCCCAGTTGACATAAAGAAACATAATAAGTTCTGTGACGATCTGATATATCTTTAAGTTTAACTACAGTTCCATTTAGATAGTAGGATTACGGAGTAATGACCAGACAGTCTCAGCGATAGTCTCTTCACCCCCCCCCCCATGCCTTGTGGCTGCCCCGTGGCCGTCAAACATAGCGGATATTCTAGGATATTTGGCCTGATGCTGCTATCACGTGGTTCACGGCGTTGACCTCTACAACTGCCCAGCTGAGACGGGATACAAAACAAAACAACAACGGGCTGGTCAGTCATCCTCTTAACCAATGGGCGCAAGAATGACCAGTCGCGCCAATGCGCCGAGTGTGACATGAGCTCAATTCTTATTTGTGTGTGTGTGTGTGTGTGTGAATGAGTAACGTGTGACTTTGTGTGCTAATGTCAGATTTACTTATAGCCACTGCAGTACAGAAAACAGGGGGTGCGAAACACATCCAAGGCACATTAGCGGTAAAACTCAGGTTGACCTCATAGAAATCTGGCAATAACGGTACTCAATTCATTCGTTTTCCCAATTAACTTTTTATTTTTCTCCCCCTAAACACAAATCATATAAAAGAATTGACCACTCAAGGTACCTTTCCTAATGAGGGTGGGGTGTGGGGGGGCATATTTTTTTAAAATATTCATTATATCGTATATATGGATATATATAGGGCTTCTTTAAGGTATAGGACTTTTGCCCTCGGCCATGATTCGGCTGTCGGAGACACACACACACACACACACACACACACCTCATTCGCGCCAGTGTTTCCCCAGGGGGTACGGGGGAAGAGTTTTGCGGGGGGGGGGGGGAGGGGGATTACGCGCTGTACCGGAATAAAAACATTGGGTACACATGCACGTCTAAAGAGAAAAACAATGAAGTGAAGGTAAACCATGTCAGTAAAAACAATTTACGCAATTGTTTTCTGATAGGGGTATTCAATATTACGAACATAACAAGGGGGAGGAGGGGGGGGGGTTGTACTCAGATGTCGAAAGTTTGGAAAACACCTAATTTAGGCCAACTTATCTTAACTTCAACGTCTGTTTTAATTTGAATAACTATTTTTCCTTATACACTGTTCTCAATATGGAAAAAAAAATGATTTGTATAAACTTGATCTGTACGCAGAAAACAATATTTATTATTGGTGAGGTTAATGAATTATATGTGACGGGTGGCCGAGTGGTGGAAATACTCGACTGTCGACCTCAGAGTCCTATGTTCGATCCTCGGTGAGAACCATGGAGAACTTTTCCAGGTGAAATGTGTTTCAAATCGTCCCACAAGTCCACCCAGCTTTAAATGGGTACCAGACTGAGGTTGGTGAAGCAAAGACGGCTGGGCGTGTGCTAACCACACAATCTCTTTATATACCGAGGTTATAGAAAGAGATGAATTCTACACTTCAACTGCCCGATGGGCTAAGGGACCTTTACATTTTAATGAATTATATGTGAATTTAATTCAATTAAAAAAATGTGTTTAATCTCGTTGCGTAGATACTTTTATAATTCTAGCTATTTATATATTTTTATAATTCTAGCTATTTATATATTTTCACGTCAACATTTATTTTTTCCGTCTGCTAAATAAAACTTGTCCTAAATTTAAAAAATCTTTTTTTTTCATCTTCAAACCAAGGGCATTTCAACATCTGGTTTTCATTTCATTATATGAAGTATTATTAACATTTGGTTCCCAACGATAGCCATATTGATGACCTACATTTTTACCTAGTGTCTTCACAATGCGCCAAAAAACCGTTGTTCATCGCTACTCGTTCATTGATCTCAGCAGCGCGAAAAACAAAGTATTCCGGAAGTTGAGTTTGTATGGGTGGGGAAGAGGGGAGGGGGGAAGGACTATGTCTGTATATAGGTATTGCTTTAAAACAGGTTCCGGGAAGCGGATTCAGGACGTTTCAGACCTTAGGTCACAATAGAAAATATTGCGTTCATTAAGATTAGACTTAAATCAATACCGTATAAATTGAGGGCTTTTTTGGGGTCCTCAAAACTCGGAGCCCTCTGAAGTTTATTGGACTTTATAAGTAACGTAGATACGTTGTTTTAATCGTGACAGGGCCGTGCATTGACGGTGAGAACCGGACATACGTCATAGGGACACATCCCTCAGGGGGGCACTTTCAGAAACAATAAACCATTATCTTTAGTTGGGTTTCTGTGTTTAGCGGAATCGTTTTTTTTTTTTGTGAAGGTTTTCAATCGAAAAATTTGACTCTTTTTAACCCAAGTGTAAAAAAGTTGATCGATTGAATTCTTTTAACTCGATTTCTGAGAAAAAGGGGAGATAAATGATAATTCTTTTTTTTTATTACAAATAAATTGTAACAAATAATTGATAATCAAATTATAAACATGATTTAACTATTTGTTTTAAATGGCTTCTCCTCCCCCCCCCCCGTCATATAATAAACGGCGAGCAAAAATTAATAATTTTAATTGAATTCGAAAATCGTCTGCTGGTTTGACAAATATGATTAGTCAGCAGTAAAAAAAAAACAACTTTCAGGCGCAATTTCTTCTTCAAGGCCAATTCTGAAAAGCTCACATTTCACGCACAAAAAAACATCAATTCATGTATTGGAACAGCTCATTTCTTAAGTGCATCTCACGCCCATTTTCCATTTGCTTTAACCCTCTAGACACAACCCCCACACCGTCTTAAAAAACAAAAAAAGCTTTATTCTTCTCGGTGTTATTCAAGACACAATACTTTAGATGGTGTCCGGCGTGGCGTAGGCAGCATAGATCAGACATCCGTGGAATTGCGTTGGTCTGGATGGACGGTCGGACCCATTTCAATAAATCTGAATGATGGAAGAAATGAAAAGGGTGAATATATACAGTCGGTGTGTGTTTGTGTGCGGGGGGGGGGGCTGGTAGGTTGTGTGTGGGTGTGTGTGTGTGTCTGTGTGTGTGTGTAAAGAGTAGGGGTGGGTATTAAAGAAAGGTAAACATGTAGGAAGATGTCTGATTGGACCAAGCGTAGGAGAATGACAGTTTGGTCTGTGGAGATTGTGAGGTTTGGAATTGGGGGTGTAAGTCACGTAAAAAGACACACAAACACACAGAGAGAGAGAGAGAGAGAGAGAGAGAGAGAGAGAGAGAGAGAAAATGGGGTGCGTAAGAGAGGTTACTGTCTTTGGTCGTGTCTGCGAAGGTTAGTTAGCATTATATTTGTAAGAGAAATAGAGAGAGAAAGAGAGAGAGAGAGAGAGAGAGAGAGAGAGAGAGAGAGAGAGAGAGAGAGAGATAGAGTAGAAGAGTGATGGAGTTGTGTTACTACTCCGTCAGTTAGTGTGTGCAGAGGCGTTCCTATGGATTGGACATTTAGGCGGCTACTCCCGTCCAGTGCACCCCACCCCAGGGCACCCCTACCCCACCCCATATCTGTGCACAGTACCGCCATTATTTCACAGGCACTCTAATGGCCTAGTAGGCTAAGGGAACATTTACTTTTTTTTTTTTTTTAATTTTTTATTCAAAACCACTTCTTATGTTTTTTTTTTTCCTCCTTAACATTTGTTCATTACTTATATTATTGTTTAAAATTTAAAAAAATCATCCACAATCACTAAACCTGACTTACCTTCTTCTTCTCAACCCCCCCCCCCCCCCCCCGCTTCCTCCCTCCCCACGACCAACCTTCTTCCTGCTTTAAACCTCCCCCCTCCCCCCATCATCCAATACAACCTTTGCGTTACACAGTACGTCATTTATTTTTAAAAGTCCTAACAGTTTTTTTTAACCAAAGATCCAAAAAAATTAAAAAAAAAAAAACCCGCGAAGTTGCTCCCGCTGTCAACCTGGTTTTCACATCTGAGACCCCTCGAGTTTACCTTTCTGAAAGGTTCCGCTTCATTGAATGCCAGTCATCCGTGGAGAAAATAAAGATGAAACCATCAGAGAACCAAAACACAGAGTGTGAGAGAGAGAGAGAGAGGGAGAGAGAGGGAGAGAGAGGGTGAGAGAGAGGGTGAGAGAGAGGGTGAGAGAGAGAGAGCAAGAGAGAGAGAGAGAGAGAGAGAGAGAGAGAGAGAGAGAGAGAGAGAGAGGAAGAAAAAAAAAGAAGGAAAAAGATTCCAGCCTACAAGTTTTTTTCACGGTTGCCGGTTGGGTTTTTGTTGTTGTTGTTGTTGAAAAAAAGACACAAAAAAAATGTGGGTAGAGTAGAAGAGTAATGTTGACCAGATGTTGCTTGCTGTACGTATCGTGTAGTCCATCATGGGGGAGTAAACTCCAGCCCGACAAAATAAACACAAGGGTAGATAACTGGTCACATGGGTTTACCGACGAGTTATATGCCTCCTCACCCCCCCCCCTCCGCTCCCCGAGCCACCTTTATTTAGAAAAGACCGTTGGTAATGCAGTAATATAAACAAGAGAAAATAAGTCGTGAAGATGTCGAATTGTTGATTGAATAACTATTAATAATTATTCAAAAACAAACAAACAAACTTATCATCACTGATTTTAGGCCGTGGCTGGGGCATTTGCCTGGGGATCCAAACGAGTTGAGCGGCCCTGCACCAATTGAAACTGTTTTTTTTGAGTAATTTGCGTAGAGTGCCGTTTATACCACAGTGCCCTGTGTAGTAGGACTAAGGGGCCGTTTGTACGGCACATCTCACGTTGCTCACCCTAGTTTTTCTTCTATAGTATCACTGGAATGTTGAAGTGCACCGCAATACCAGACCGATCTACTCCAGGTATCTTCCTTCCCACATGGTCTTAAAATGTTCGGCGACTCGGTGACACTTTGGTTGTAAGTCCGATATTCATGCTGTAATATTTGGGTTCAAATCCCGGCATCGTCCAGTCACCAATCTATGTCTTCCGTGCTACCTCCATAGACATGTGTGAAGTCCCTGTAAAAAAAAATGAGCTGAAATCTCTTAAATCCTATAAACCACTAATGAGACAGCTTTTATGGTGCCCTTCTTTCATCCACAACATAGCCGATAGTGGCATGGCCATGGAGGCGCCACGGGAGATATAGCAAGGACTTTAAGTACGCATGATAAGAGCGAGATAGGAAGAACGCGACAAAATCCATAAGAAGTTTATAGGATGAAGAGCTACACATCGCACCCATACTGGAAACATTATACAATTAAAATCTTGGGGAAACATCCATACAAGTTTTAAACGAAATGTCACGTGTAAAGAATTGCGAAACGAATATAATATGTAGCAGAAAAAAAATAATACTACAGTAATGATTTGAGTTTTAAATAAATAAGAAAATGTGAGTGACATCTACAGCAAATTCTGAAGGAAAAAAAAATGTCACAACATACGCCCGGGGGGTGGTACAACGTCAAACATCTGGTAATTGTCACATGAATATTTGAAATGGAAACAAAAAATAAAAAAAGTATGTCAGCCGTGTTTAGTTTTCGTTAGTGTTGATTGTTTGTTTTCCCCTCCAGAGAAATATCATAAGGGGACATATTTCCAGCAATATTTATCAGGTTATTTATGTATGTTGAATGCAGGGCCGGCTTTAAGCCGATTTGACTGATTGCTCTAAATCGGGTCCCGCGCTTGGTATGGGCACATTTATATTAATAGTAATAGCTGTTATTGTGAAAAAAAAAGAAAAGAAGATGGGCCTCGCAAGCTTCTGTTAAACTGGGCCACGCAATTCGTAAAACCGGCCCTGGCTGAATGAATAGAATTATCTCCGTATTGTGGCTCAGTCTGTCTGTCGTTATAAATTGAGTGAAAACATATCTAATAAAATAATTGCGGTGTGTGTTCTGCGTTAAATCGAAAGTAAAGAATGAATACAACAGTATTCCAGTTTATAAAATACAATCATGAAAAAAATCGGATCTGTCCGAAACCAAAAAAAATAACCAAACCTACCGATCAAGCCTAAGGGGTATAACTCTATGCAAAAGTTTTGCAGGCTACAGCTAATTCATAAATATTGGCTGTTTGATACTTGGATTAAGGGTCTTTGTGTAAACTACCTCATCAGTTAGGACCCTCAGGTTCATTAATACATCTCTTTCTCCCCTGATTCCCTCCCCCCCCACCCCACCCCCATAAGCTTTCATGGATACCCTACCAGTCCGGACTCCCAATTCTCCATCTTACCACCCGATCCTTCCCCTGAACCACCGCTACCAGTTCCACCCCATTGCTTCCATGAAGCTCCATCTGTCACTTCTTACCGCCCTAAACATCCCCGAACTCATCGCGCCGTGTCCGGACACCTAGCCCTGTTTCCGTGGGCAACTTACCTCTCCCTCCCACCACCACAAACATGTTTGCATGTCTGTTTAAATAAAAACAAATTTGGGCTGGATTATTTTTTGTCTTTTCATCTCAATAACTGTATAAAATATGTGTCGTTATTGTTACTTTTCAATATCTGTATTGCTATTTTTAGAGCATTTTTGAAAAAAAAAAATGCTCTATTGTCCCCGTTTTGTCTGACTGTCTGTCTGTCTGTCATCACCCTAGATCTCAACAACCATAAGTCCTAGACCCATGATGTATATATCATTTTGTAGGTCTTGGCCTGCCAAGTGTACAACAAAAGTCCATTTCGCGATCTGATCTCTCAGGGCCAAAATCTAAAAGTTTCTTATGTACCTTTTTTGCTTATATTTTAAATATAAATAATAAAAGCTAATCAAAGGGGCGTAATCATTATTTATTTTTGTAACAGTTATACAACATGATTACTTCCCTCTCATTAAAAATGCTCTAAAATGTCCTTTGTCCGAAACGGAAAAGACTTAAATTGCTTGTTTTTAGAATGCAAATTATTGTTGTTGTTTTCAAGAAAAAAAAAAGAAAATTACTTCCCTTAGAAAACCCAAATGTGTAGAAGCTTTTTTATGATTTAATTCACTTTTTTTGTTTATGAGCCTAATATGTTCTATTGCGCCCGAGGGCCTCATCCGACCCAAGTCCGCCCCTGTCTGTAGTTTGCGTCCATAAGTCAGTGCCCACTGGAGTATGGTAGGGATAAACATCGCATCCTTACAAAGACCGGGAAGAGTGAACTGGGAGTAAGGCATTCTATTAAATAAATGTTTGCAGAAGTGGAAAAAAAACAAACATTTAAAAAAAAATTACAAATAAATAAATAGAAAATCCAGGAATAAAAATGTAATCAAGAATGTCAAAATAGAATCGAAGAAACGTAAATGGAGTTGTCTTTCAGCTCTCTTGGTACGATATATGTCGAGTTTATCACATCAAAAAATAAAATGTCATTTAATTAATTTATGGCAAATTTTTTTATAGACGCGATGTACTGGTCAAACCCATCTCCATCTCCCCCACCCCCCCTCCCAAACACCCCGACCCCACCACTCCAACCCCCTCCCTCGGCCTCCCTTTCCCACCCAAGTCGTTTGCACTTCCAATGACATCTGGTTTGACACCACTAAACTAATGGAAAGACATTAATTAATTAGGGTGGAAGATAGGACGGGGGGCAACTCTGCACGGAATAGAACGAATTATCACGAGTTACTTACCATGAGAGCACCGTAAACGTAAACAGCATTAACGAAATTGTTTTTACAAGCGTTACTGTGCAGAATAGTTTTGTCAATTAGATTCGCCGAGATTCTGAGAAAATACATTTTTTTAGAGTTTTATTCTATTTTCACCTATTGTTTGGTTAAAATATCTTTTTGACTGACATTCTTACAGCTTAATGTGTTTA
>JAGDYQ010000056.1:37500-51026 GCA_021962125.1 Bulinus truncatus
TCCCTCCCCGTCCCATGAGACTTACCACTGGACGGCAGTAATGATTGGCAGGACTGGCATTTGTGTCACTGACCTTCTACTAGCGACCCATTTACTCCCCATCCCTTCCTTTCAGGGCCACAAAGCAATTTGTTAAAAGCTACAATGATTTTGTTAAAACTGGTGCATCCCATACACTGATATATCTGCTATACAGATGTACACTGCTCTATACTGTTATACACTGCTAGCCATATACAGTTATACAACTATATACTTCTGTATACTGTTATACCCTGCTATACACAGATATACATAGCTGATTACTGCAATATAGCACGCAGAGGCCTCATCGGTCGGCACGCGACTAAAATATCACTTGCTTTAATTTTAATTCGAGTGTGGGCACTTTGCTATAAATACGTGGTTTTTTGGTTGAATTTCGGGCACATGACCCCAAAAAGGTAGTCCACCATTGCTCTAGGGTGTTGATGACGATATTATTGTACTAAATACTGGTTCACTGATGAACAATGGTATTTACTGCTATTTACTGCAATGTATCGTTAAACTTTGCAACAAAAGGCTGTGTGCATACTGTTATACATTCTGGAATTTCCGTTTTTTAAAACACAGCAGACCAAACGGCTAGACCCACTGCTGGCATGCACCAAAGTGCCGTAGTTGGAGTTTTCAATGTTGTACGATGTTCTTTTGAGATCCCATCGGTGGGATCATTAAATGCAATTGAAATATTTTAAATCTTGTAGTGTTCTCTTTATTTGTTTTATTAATGAGACATTTTATCGTCCAAGGTGGTCAAGGAGTTGGCTTGAGTTCAAAATGTACACAATGACCAGGCCCGTTACACGGATATAAGGGGGGGGGGCTGTACCCAAGGTAATGAGAGGATGGGGTAGTTTTTAAAAAAAATGAAATAGCTTTCTTTTTAACAAGAGTCAAAATTCGTTATAGTAAACAACACAATTTAATAACTGTAAACAAATTACTGACCCCTCACCCCCTCCACCCCCCCCCCGCCCTCCCACTTTAAAATCGCCACCAGGATAAAATCTTTTGTTTGTTTTTCATTTGTGTCCTCTACAGTTAATATTATTTCTGTTGACTTTTTGACTGTTGACTTTTTGACTTGACTTTTTGACTGTTGACTTTTTGACTGTTGACTTTTTGACTTGACTTTTTGACTGTTGACTTTTTGACTGTTGACTTTTTAACATTTTTAACTGCTGACTTTTTGTCTGTTGACTTTTTGACTTGACTTTTTAGCTGGTGACTTTTTGACTGTTGACTTTTTGATAGATGACTTTTTGACTGTCGACTAATTTTTTTTTTTTTTTGCATCCATCTCGTTTTAACTTTTTTTTTTCTAATGTTGACATTTTTTTTTGCTATTACTCTTTTGTCTGTTGACATTTTTATCCCCCTTTCTTTATCTCTATTATTGCAAAGTTTTTACTTATCATTAAACAAGAAACATTTCTGTTTTTTTTTAAAAAAAAAACCACAAATTTATCTCGAAATTGATTAGTACAAATGTCATTTAGGCAAAAGATAGAAGAAACATTTTCTTTTTCTAGATTTATAAACACATGATGAGTACATGAAAATGGCTTAGGATGGCGGGTATACGGGGAGTGGGGGGAGGGAGTGTTCCACCCTGACTGACGTCGCAGTGTAAACACACGTGTGACACTTGACAGTAAATAAACTCAAAAGATGACAAAGTGACGCCCTTGAACCACCTCCACCCCCCCACACACCCCCACACACACACACCCCAAGAAGCTCGTGTGATGGATTGCGATCAGGGCACGAGCTAGATACGCCTGTCCAGTTTTTGTTGATAACGGAATGTGTGTGTGTGTGTGGTTCGAGAGAGATGATTGCGGCGGACATATCAGTAAACCCAATTAGACCCAAGGTTGGTGGGGGTGGGGAGTGGTGGGTGAAAACAAACATCAAAGAACAAGTTTGTTTGTCCACAGGCCTGTAGAGTTTACCACCACCACCACCCCCTTTCTTCCCGAGTCGTTTGTTGTTGTAACAAGATAGATCATTACGGATGGAGTGGGCGACCCGACCCCACCCCCCCACCCCACCCCCAAAAGACGGCAACTCGTTCTCTGGGCAAGTAGTAGAATATTTTATTTCAAAAAAAAAAAATATCTTACGGTAGTTGAAATGTTGAGAGATAAATCAAATCATTTTGGGGGGGTCAATGAACTAAGGAAAAAATGGTGTAATGAACGCAATTAATTAAGCAAGTGGCTACGGTTCCAAGGAACGGGACTCCGTATTATTTTTTTTCGGGGTCCAGCTATAGATGCGCAAGCGCGGAAGACGGACTGCTTATAATTGCATTTTTTTTTGGGGCTAGGGTTAGGGTTAGGAATAGGGTTAGGATTAGGATTGGGGATAGGGATATGGTTAGGGATAGGGTTAGGGTGAGGAGCAATATCTATAGCCGGACCCCGAAAAAAAATATTCGGAGTCCGGCTATCGCGCATATCTACAGCCTTAAAAAAAAATAAAGTCCGTCTAGAGCGCTAGAGCGCATGCACATTTATAGCTGGACCCCGGAAAAAATAATACGGAGTCCCGTTCCATGGAACCGTAGCAACTGCGATTAATTAATGGCTTCACGTCGAATAAAGTGAAAGCGTTAAGAAACCGAGAGGTAAATCAAGTTTTTTTTTTAGTACGATCTATTTTAAGCAATCGCGAAACAAGGTGCAGGTTTTTTTGGCTGATTTATAAAAAAAGTAAAATTTCCCGTTACGTGAACAAAACATCCATCCTTTCCCAAGCTGGGCACAGCTGCAGTCAAATGTCTGAGTAAAAAATTCCGAGCTGAGCTTTCCATTTCTGCACATAAAAAGAAAAAAAAACAACCATAATAACAAACAACTGATTCCGATCAAACGAAAAATTGGAGTAAAAATAAACGGAACAAACACAACCCAACAGAACTGGTAAAGTTTTATGGAAAGAAACCTCATAGGTCAAAGGTAAACTTATCAAGGTGTGAAGGGAAACAGGTTGGCAACACCCCACCCCCCACCCCACCCTCACAACAGCTGAAAACGTTTAATTCACAGGGATTGTTCAACGGGAGATCACCTCATTAGCAGGTAGAAGTGCGATCGGGGAGAGAGGGAAGGGAACGAAGGCGGGAGGTAATAATGGAGGGAGGGAGGGAAACAAAGGAGGGACGGAGAGAGGAAACAAAAGATGGAGGAAATGGGTGAATGCTCACTAAATCTAGACCAGGTAAATAAATTCATGTAGGGCAAATATAGTTTGAGTTTGTTATACGACACGTCGATAGTGGTGGTCAGTTATTGCACCAATTGTTTACTTTTAAAAAGTACCGAGAGAGAGAGAGAGAGAGAGAGAGAAAGAGAGAGAGAGAGAGAAAGAGAGAGAGAGAGACGAGTCCATCCTTTCTAGTACTTAGGTAGCTCGGTGGTATTTTGGCAGTAGTCCCGATCTAGAAGCTGTATATTACGAGTTCAAATCCCAGTGAGTATAATCATACTGTATGATTGTACACCTTCCCTAACTGCAACCAAACTTATCAGATAACCCTGCATATTAATTAAATAATTCTCGGTCTTGGCAGTTTGATTTTCTTCTCAATGCAGTCTGATTTTCTTCTCAATGCAGTCTGATTTTCTTCTCAATGCAGTCTGATTTTCTTCTCAATGCAGTTTGATTTCCTTCTCAATGCAGTTTGATTTTCTTCTAATTCTGTAACGATACGGATCTAGAAATTAAAATAATCAAGACCATAATGCATTTTGTTCAGGGGTATAGTGGGAGGGGTGATGTGGGGAAGGGGGTAGTAATGCGGTTGTTTCCATCCGCTGACACTTGATGCCGGCTAGTCTATTAGCATGTCATCAATGACAAATGTCAACCGCACTGTGGGCGTCATTTAAAACTAGACACGTTATGACTTTAACTGCCAACTGACAACCAACCCCCCACCCCCCACCTTTATCCCCCCCCCCCCCGTGGTGTCGACTATTTGGGACTGGTGCACTAGCTTGAACTCGTCCACCAGCCTACTCCCACCTCACCCCCTCCATCACCATCACCCCCTGCACGTCTAACTACACACTAAATCAGTCTTGATATGTTTCTAAAAAAAAAACGGCGATTCATTTCTACGTGTGTGGTAAGAAAATTCACGTACACACACACACACACACACAGACATACACCTCACCTGCCTGTATAAATTTATTTTTCGCGTATTAGTTTAGACTGTTACAGTCCGTACCCGTGTACGCATGTCCGCTAGCCCATCTTGTTCACGCTCCATCCACGTCGTACTGTACGCTGATAACCCTAAGCCCCCCCCCCCTTTTCCTCTTCCTACACACGCACACACACACACACACACACACACACACACACAGACGCACAATCTTTTATCATTCCGATAAATTTAAAAGGGTGGGGGTAAGAGGGAGGGAGGGAGAGAGAGAGAGGGAGAGAGAGAGAGAGAGGGAGAGAGAGAAACAGAGAGAGGGAGAGGGAGAGAGAGAGGGAGAGAGGTGAACGTTGTTTTTAATTTTAAAAGGAATGAAAGGGGGAGAGGGGTGGAAGGGGGGGTAAAGTCCAATAACAAACTAAAGGAGGGAGATAAACATTTGATAATAAGAGAGAGGGAGGGGTTGAATGGTAGGGTGGTAAGGAGATTAAGCAGAGAGCCACCCAGCGGTTTTTGATGATTGCATCCATCCGTAATGATTAAGACTGAGGGAAAGAGGGGGGGGGGAGGAGGAGGAAGGCGCCATATGCACGCCAGACTTATCGTTACCTTTGACGTAATGCATACAGATGTGCACTGTGCACTGCCGCCCGAGTCAAAAAAGTAGTGCGCGTCGTGATTTAAAAAACAAAAAAAAAATGAAGATAAATGTAGGAATACGATTCGACCTGATATCAGTTGTCAAGTATGGCGGCTGCTAATGATGGAGACATCCATTTTTTATTTTTTTATATTTTTTTAAGATCTCATACAGAAATAAACAATAAATAAAATGATAATAATAATTTATCATTTCTTTTCAAACTTTTTAATTTTTTTATTTATTTGGATCGTGATGGTGGGGGGGGGGGCGGGTGGGAGGGGGGAGTGACCTCACTCAAGTCTCTCGCGACTGTGGCCATCACGTGATGTGAAACAATGGCCGCTGGGCTCATCTTTATTTTATTTTATTTTTCCCCTCAATTAAGATGGCGAGGCTCCTGGACAGTAATCTGCGTAGATTTATCCACATAACCAAATCTCTGACTGACTGTAGGCCACGGCCTTTTCACGTCGCGGGCCCATCTGGCCCTATATATATATCGACACACGCAGAATGGCTCAATGATCGTAGAAACTGTGGCATCTTCGAAATGTGGGTAAAATGGAGCTAAAAAAAAAAGAATAAAAAAAAAGGGCAAAATAAGTAGGCCATATACATGCAGTATGTTAGGTCAACAGATAGCATTCCTTTCTTGCATGGGCCCCCCTCCCTTCCAGTGGCGTAGCGAGCTTAACTCGCGCCCGGGGCACAATACCTTTTTAGCTCCCCCTCCCCAACATTCGAAAATTATATAATATTATATGTAAAATACATCATTTGGCGCCCTTTTGTGAGTTGCGCCCCGGGCATGAAGCCCCCCCTCCCTCGCTACGCCCCTTTCCCCCTTCATCCATCAGTACCACGAATAATTCATCGGCCTCCCCCCCCTTCCCCCACCCTTCCATGGTTAACGGTACCCCCCCCCCCAATCGAATATTTCATTTCCCTCCCCTCGCCCCCGATTGATTATGTGGTTATCGATCGTTTCATTAAAGTGAGTGTGTGGCTCCCCTTACCGCCGTCCGCCCCCACCCCCAACCCCACCTCCCCCCCACCCTCAAGAGCTGGGTTTGGGCAGTAAACATCAGCACGCGGGGCCGGGCCGTGAACGAGTGGTCATGTTTTCCGCACGTGCAGGCGTGAGTACAGTACGGCAGAATATCCAACATTAAAGGGGGGGGGGGCTTTCACATGAAGGGAGCTGAGTAAGAAATACTGCCCTGAAAAACATTTTTTTTCTTTTTAATCGCATGAAACAAAAAGATTTAATAACGTATGTAATATGCAGTGCCGTAGCGAGCTTAACTCGCGCCTGGAGCACAATTCCTTTTTAATACATTTTTAGCGCCCCGTCATCCAATTCGAAAAAACATATAATTTAAAACGTTTATATGTAAAAATATACCATTTGGCGCCCCCTTTGTGAGTAGCGCCAGGGGCATGATGCACCCCCTTGCCCACCCCTCACTTACGCCTCTGGTTGCATGAGTGAAACTTTAATTTACACTTTGTTGCTATTATTATTCTAAGTTTTTCACCTATTAGCTCGTAACATTTTTCTGTCCACTTTAAATATGTATTCAATAGTGGATCTATAAATAGCTACGATCTTCGGTCTTACAGGGAATTTCCGAAAAGTGGTCAGGTCATAGAAATGTGTAGGAAATTGTTATGTGGTGTGGTAAACGGATATTCCCATTGTAACCAACCTTTTCTCATTGGCGACTGCTGTTTTTTCATTTGTCTGGCTGGGACACTAGTTCTCAAAGTATTGTTGGTCACGACTGTCTGGTGGGTCGCTACAAGTTTTAAACTATGTAAAGCTAATCCAGAAGCCCTTTGTACACATCCTATAAAACTAGTTCGGAAATACAATTTGTTTACACAAAAAATTAAAATTGTATAGTTTGTTGTAGTTAAAAATGGTAATAATTAGTTTTAACGCTATTAATATATACATAAATCGTAGTTTAAAAATCATCTATGTTGGCAACATCTCAAGCAAAAAAAAAATTAGTATTACATATTATTTAAACAAAAATTATACTGTATTTAGTTTTATCAAAATGTATACACACAAACTTCAAAGTTAAAAGGGAAAATCCATAGACATATTTATATCTATGGGGAAATCTATGAATAAAATTAACGAAGTTTTTACGCTTTTTAATTTTATCGATTAGTTTTCTCTACAGGTAGGTCGCGAAAACTATAAAAAAAGTGACCTTATGTTGCCCAAATTTCCAAATTTGCCAATATCACCTATATTATCTATAATGTCCATATTTCATATATTGCCTATATTGTCTTATCATCTATATTGTCTATGCTTCCTATGTTGTTCCTATGTTCCTATATCACCTATATCGTCTGTATTTCCTAAATTGTCTGTATTTTCTATATTTTCTGAATTTCCTATATTTTGTCTGTATTTCCTATATTTTGTCTGTATTTCCTATATTGTCTGTATTTCCTATATTGTTGTATTTCCTAAATCGCCTATATCACGTATATTGTCTGTATTTCCTATATTGTCTGTATTTCCTATATTTTGTCTGTATTTCCTATATTGTCTGTATTTCCTATATCGTCTATCCTTAATAAGAAAGTCTCAACTCCACTCCTGATCACAACTCAAATCCATATTAGAAAATTTAGTTATTGTGTGACGGCTTTTTGTTTTGCATTGTTTATTTGTCTGTTAGTTTGACTTGTATGAAACTCATTAGAGTATAATGAAGAGTTGAAGAAGAAGAAGAAGAAGAAGATAACAATGATTGATGTCACGTTCAAGATGATGTTGATGACCCTCCGGGGGTGGGGGGTGGGGGAGGAGGGGGGAGCGAAAAGAAAACAATGGGAACAATGGAAATCTCGACCATCTCTCAGAAAGTTTTTTTTTGTCTTCTTTCTTTCTCTCTCTCTCTCTCTCATTCTCTCTCTCCATCCCTGTATCCATCTCTCTCTCTCTCTCTCTCTCTCTCTCTCTCTCTCTCTCTCTTTCTCTCTCCAGTCAAGTCAGTAGTCGATAACACTGACTCGTTATGTTCCGTGTATTGATTACTGAACATTTTGTTGTTATTTATTGCGAGCTTTCATTTAATCCGATGTTTCCCAAATTTTCGAAATCTTACTCTTTATTTGGCTTAATATTAATGGAGACAGAAAAGAGAAAGAGAGGGAGAGAGGGAGAGATAGAGAGAGAGAGAGAGAGAGAGAAAGAGAGAGAGATTTAGAGGTGGGAGACATATTAAATTAGAGAGAGAAAGAGAGATTAGAGAATTGGAGTGGGCGGGGCGGGGGGAATCATAAAATGGACTTATGCTTGTTTTAATCTAAACTAATATATAGTTTATTTTGTAAACATTGTGTGCAGGGTTAGGGACTGACGTAAGAGACGCTTATTTACATTGTTGAACATTTTTATAAACGGAAAGGACGACGAGAGACGAGCCTCATTCATGAATATAGGTGAATGTGAGTTGTTTAACCCGCCCCCCCCCCCCAATGTGGACACTCCATCCTAACTGACCACTCCACACAACAATAGAATAGACCCGTTTCTCAAACCAAGTACACCACTGGCTCGACAAACAAAACGACTAAATATTTTTAAAGGGTTAATTTAGGTACCCACTTGTTCACAATGTAATTTTATCCCCATTTCCTTCCAATCGTTTGTTTAACAAGATACTATTTTATGCCGGGGGGATATTTTAGTCACGCTGTGGACAGTCCAGGAGAATAGTCACTGGTTTTAACTTCGACATGGGGGTCAGTACGGTACTGAAAGGCTTAAGTAGTTAGTTCGGTGTGGAGAGTCGTAGTAGTTAAATGTGATAGATAGTTCCAGGTCTATGTATAAAGTAACTGTAGTCCAGCCCCGTAGCGTGAAAATTCTACAGCAGGGGCCAGGCCAGTAGCAGAGGGAGGGGGGGCAGGAAATAAATGTTACTAAGTAGAGAAAACAAGCAGAGGGGGGCCAGACAAAACGCGGGGGGGGGCGGCCCCAGGACCCCCGCAAGCTACGGGCGTGCTGTAGTCTAAGAACCTGTTCAGTATACTGGTTAGAATGGTTAGATAATCAGATGAGTGTGAGTGTGTTTCTATTCCAGTGTTTTGTGTTGTAAGCTGCACAGAGTGTGTTCTCTCATATCTATGTTGTAGTCAAATTGAGTTCTAAAGTCACCAGGGTCACATACAGTCATAAGTACGTCAGATTAGGGCGAGCCAGATCGAAACATAATTAACAACTGACTTAACGAATTTGAACGTCACAGATAATGAGACGCTATATCCATAGCCGTCAGTGACGTAGAGAGGGGGAGGGGACAGGGGGGCATCATGCCCCGGGCGCTACTCACAAAGGGGCGCCAAATGGTATATTTTACGTATAATATTATATGGTTTTCGAATGGAAGGGGGGGGGGTAAAAAGGTATTGTGCCCCGGGCGCGAGTTAAGCTCGATATGCTACTGATAGCCGCACCATAATCAATTAAACAAAAGTATAACATAAAAAGGTTTGAATAATATATGCAAACGAGAGCCCGAACTATAATCACCTAGGAGCCACCATAGTGGTAATTGTGTTCAGAGGATGAATCATCCATGCCTTGGATTACGCCTCTATCATGCAGAGTGTTGATGCTTGGACTAAAAAAAAAAGGGAAGATAAATGACATACTGTTTGCACTCGTCTGGATTATCTCCTATGGCAGTCCGCTGCTTACCCTCTCCCCCCCCCCCACCAGGGCCGCCGAGATGGGGGGCAGGGGGGGTCATTGCCAGGGGGCCCGCATCTGTAAGGGGGCATAAAGGGGGCCCGGCAGACCCGACCATGTCAATTTTTTCACGACTCATTGTTTATTAAGGGGCCCGCAATGATGTCCTGCCCTGGGGCCAGCGTTGGCTCTCGGTGCCACTGCCCCTCCCCCCACATACACAAACCCATTAAAAAAACAACAGTTTTAGAAATATTGTTTCAGTTTATTGTACACGTCATTCAGTTACACATAGATTTATGTGGAAACATCAAAAAAAAATGAGAACAATCTAATACAAAAAAAAGTTTACGTATTATGCCTGACTAAATTGACCTCCCTTGATTATGTTCATCTATAAATGTAAACATCTAAAGGGCAAAAATAAATATGTTCCTTATCATACAATCTCCACGTGCCTGTATTTGACCCAATTTTATTTTTCATCGCTGCTTCACTTAAACCATAATTTTGTTCCGCGCGGAGAAAATTGCCAGAATTGTTGTGAATTTTATGTTCTTGAGTCGTGTCTGTTTTTGTTACAATTGTCATAAACGAACACGACAAGCTGGCAGGTTTAAATAATAATAATATAAAAAAAGATTGTGAAAAATCAGCAGAACGGAAGCGGACACGTCAACAACAGGACATCAAAATGGCGGAAGCTGCCAGCAGGACAATCATGTACGCCATGTGTGGATGAGGTAAGGTGGGGGGGGGGGGCGGAGGAAATTTGTTGATGAGACCGGAAATGGAAAGTTTTCTGGAGAAAACAAGAAAAGGTCTGGAACAAAAATGATATCCTGGTTAGAAGAAAAAAACATTCTAATTCAACATTGAACATCTGTAAATAAAGATGACTTTTGTATAAAAAAAGAGGGGAATCTTTTAAAAACATGCACATGTATAATACAAATACTGGTCACATTTATGCAAATATATGAGGGGGAAATACTAAACACACACACACACACATTTCAAATGAATCACTTGATTGGCTGATAAGATCTCATACATAATAACGAATATTTGAGATCTTGATCATATGTGTAAAAAAAATGGAAGAGGGCCACATTTATTGTAATTTTTTTTTATGATTCCTAAAATAAGGATCATTTGGGGGACGGGTAGTCGTGCGGTGTAGAGCGATCGACTGTCGACCGGAGAGTTCTGGGTTCGAACCTCTTTAAGAACCTTTGGGATTTTTTTTTGAGGTCCAGCTTTAAATGGGTACCTGACTTTAAGTTGGGGAAGTAAAGGCGGCTGGGCGTTGTGCTAACCACACAATTCCTTCATATGCCGAGGTTACTGAAATAAATGAATTATACACTTCATCTACCCCGATGAGTCCTTAGGGGGCTTAAGGGAACATTTCTTATAATATAAATTTGATACCTAAACTATAATATAGTAAAATCTGGTGGTGGTGGTGGTAGGCATCCGTCCATCTCGGAAGATGATTGTAGCGCTCTAGGTTAGTCATCAATCGTTTGTTTTTTTTTGAGGGCAGGATTTGGAATGGCTCAGCAGACCGATCCTGGAACGACAGACTCTACGGCAGTGACCACAGTTGAAGCTGGATGTAGGCTTGAGGGCATGTTTCTGCTAGTAAAATATATAGTCAATAAATAATAATAAAAAAATGAATAATTGTTTATTGGGGACACGGACGGCAACCCCACCCCTCCACCCACCCCCACACCCCCACCCCATCTTTGTAACGGTTTCAGCGTGGTTGTGTTGTTGTTTTTTTTTTATTTTGTTCTCTGTAACCACCGAGACATGTTGACCCGATCAGGGCAAGTAACGAAACGGCCATAATGGCTAACGAGCTATTAACGATTAGGAAACATCATGTCTGAAGACCTTAAAAAAGAAAAAAAAAAAGACCAGAACAGAACATTCCATCTTCCCAAAGTTGTAATCACCAATTACTTATGGGGCTTACAGTCAGGCTCGTAACTTATTCATGGGATAGCTGCCCCCCCCACACACCAACACCCACACACACCGCCCAGCAAGTGGAGACAAGCAGGTCCCAAATCTCTTGACCTCTTAGTCTTTCCGGTCAATCGATCGGAAAGATACCAGATGAAATGTGGTCACTACATAATCTTCTTAATGGATGTTGGTGTGTGTGTGTGTGTGGGTATGTGTGTTTGGAGGGGGTAGGGGTAGGGGAGGTGTGGACACCGGAGCGTGGGGGTGGAGGAAGGGATTGGGAGGCTGTGGTGTAGTAGATGTGGTAAGGTAAGTGGTGGTGGTGGTGGTGGATGATGGCCTGTACCGTGGATGATACTTGCCGCACGACGTCTGCCTGCCGGGGGTGCCAGTGGTACCTGTGGTGCCTGTGGTGCCTGTGGTGCCTGTGGTGCCCATGGTGCCTGTGGTGCCCGTGGTGCCTGTGGTGCCCGTGGTGCCTGTGGTGCCCGTGGTGCCTGTGGTGCCCATGGTGCCTGTGGTGTCCGTGGTGCCCGTGGTGCCGGTGGTGCCGGTGGCGCCTGTGGTGCCCGTGGTGCTGGTGGTGCCTGTGGTGCCGGTGGTGCCCGTGGTGCCTGTGGTGCCCGTGGTGCCGGTGGTGCCGGTGGTGCCGGTGGTGCCTGTGGTGCCGGTGGTGCCTGTGGTGCCTTTGGTGCCTGGGGTGCCGGTGGCAACGGTGGTGCCCGTGGTGCCGGTGGTGCCGGTGGTGCCTGTGGTGTCGTACGATGCGGTTTGGATATATCCTGTTTGTACGCTGACTGTATGAGTAGCGAATGAAGGTCTGCATATGAGAAATAACAGTGGAGAGCTTCTATGACTAGAAGACGGGGTGGGGTCGTGTGGCAAAGCGCTCGACTGTCGACCTGAGGGTCCCTGGTTCGATCTCCTGTCGTGACTAAATGTCCCCGCTGTATCTCCCGTGGTGCCACCATGGCCAGTGCACTATCGGGGGATGAAAGAACGGGGACCATGTAAAACCGTCCCTATGGGTGGTTTATAGTATCTAAGAGATTTCATCTCAGCCCTTACTGGGAACTTCTCACACATGACTAGATGACAGCACTGGTCACCGTTTACATTAGTGTTTAGTAACAGACCTTATACTGTACAATCTAATTTTACTGAAGTGTATTGTCTCAAGTACTACTTACCATTTTTTTGACCTTCCGGTTAGTTAATCTGTTCACTGACATTCTAGTAGGGACCAGAGGTTGGAACAAAACCACATAACTCTAGCACCCCCGCCACACCCCCGCCCCGCCCCAGGTATGATCCGAGGGGCCCCCAGCTGGCTCAAGATAAAGTTAGCGGCAGTCCTGTACAAATCTGTCCTCAGTTACAGAGGCGTAATAAGGTGGGGGGGGCGCAAGGCAACTTGCCCCCGGGGCATTTTACCTTTTTAATACCTTTTTAGCGCCCCCCCCACATTCGAAAACCATATAATATTATATGTAAAATATACAATTTGGCCCCCTGAACCTCGGCGCCCGGGAACATATGTACCCCTCGCCCCCCCCCCCAGCTACGCCTCTGCTCAGTTACTTATGTTGTTGTTTTCTGGGTTGTTGTTTTTTTGCTAGCTTAGGATTTGGTGATGGATTATTGCGAGAGCCCCCTACCACATTAACTGTCCAGGTGGTGGTGGTGGTCATCCTACTGGCTATCTGGTAAAATAAAAGATGACCTCCTCATCCAGACAGTCAGAGCCGAATTTTAATGAGTAGGCAGCACGCTAGGCAGCAGGCCTAAGGGAATCTACTGCTATAGGCAGTGGCACCGAGAGCGAACGCGGGCTCCAGGGCAGGACATCATTGCGGGTCCCTTAATAAACAATGAGTCGTGAAAAAAATTGACATGGTCGGGGCTGCCGGGCCCCCTTTATGCCCCCCTTACAGATGCGGGCCCCCTGGAAATGACCCCCC